>JACXGI010000001.1:305054-329163 GCA_016801175.1 Esox masquinongy
ATATATATATATATATATATATATATATATATATATATATATATATATATATATATATATATATATACATACATGCATACATGCTACAATTACAGAACTTTTATTTTCCCATTGACTTTTTTAACCATTTTCAAGTAACTCCTGCAAATTGGTATCAAATGGTGTCGCTAACATTTTCCTTTACCTCAAGTTGTTGGCAATGTACTGTTTATGGAACACATTTGTGCATTGCAGCACCCTGGATATTCTTCAAAACCCTTTAACCATGTTAAGAGATAAGATGATGTTGATAGTAATGAGATTGAAGACACCTACTGAAGCTGCACAATCTTCTACCGTCAGATGCACCCGTACCATAATTGAATGTCTGTTACACCATTTATGATCATTTACTAGCCCAAAGGTAAAGAGGTAAAAAGGCAACACCTAGTCATTTTGCAATCTGTCATCCTGATAAGCAATCAAATCAGCATGTAGTTAGTTTAAGTGGCTCTATATAAAAATGCAACCCTTTTAAATGAGTAGAGTTATGAAAGTCTTCGACTGAAATGAAATGCCATTCTTCTGAAAACTAAACCTAAAGTGCGGTGACAGTTTTGACGTAGACAATGGCTTTAGTGACAGGAATAAAAAATTAATTGGGACCATAACACATTCTCTCTAAAGGTGAAGTAAACACACCTGACTGTATATTTTTCACCATCAGTTAAATCTCAATTGGATCTAAAAATAAACCAAAGACATTGAACAGTTTTAATGGATTTTGACATCTCTGCATTATCCTGTCACTCCTATATAAATGAATCATAACTTTGCTCTGCACCAAGGAATTACCATGTATTTTGACAACATGTATTGTGTGCCAGCGTATGAATTATGATGCAAGATCAAAATATATGTGTAATGACTTTGGAGATGCCCGGAATAATTTATTGGTTGGACATCCATATTGGAAAATAAAAAAAGACCAAATAAAGAAGTGCTTCTTGGTGAACTCAGACATGGCGTGTGTTTTGATTTCAAATGTCATCTTTAGGGAGGCAGACTGAAAAGTTAACCTGTTTACTGGAGCTTGGTAAACCAGGGCTTCGTTTGGCATGCAGCAGTATTCAATTATATGGTTATTTATTGATCAGAGACAATGTATGTTAGTCTGCGTAAAGAATTCAGGTGTGTCAGGGAAATTGGAAGATGAAGGATTGCATGTAATCTGTGTTCAGAAGTGGGCCCATAGCACATTCGCAATTCACATTTTTTCTTTTCACTAAAAAGTAACACGCTTGGTATCTGCAACGCAAATAACGTTTAGAATGAATAAATCATCATTAGAAAATCATTATTACAGTAACATCTCATCATGTTTTAACAGACAGTAATAGCGGTCATTTTAGCTGCGGTAGAAAATGTAATACAACTTTTGTCATTGTTTGTCATAGAGTGAGTAGTACATATAATATAGTTAGTCTGCCCTGGATAGCAGTCTACACAAGCATTCCAACAGTTTTACACCAGCCCACCTTTGACCCATGACGCCACGCTTCAGCCAAAACCAACGGTCACCGCCTTAGACACACACCGTGGGAGTTTCGGGGGCCTTGTGATCATCTCCCCGACAGGCACCGCGTGGCCACCGCAGCCTCCGGGCGGTCTCAGACCTTTGTGTGCAATAAAGAGCGAAAACTTTACATCTTTTGTTACGCCGTCAGCTCATTTAAAGGGCTCAGCTGAAGTGTGCTGGGGGGTGTGATGCACCAGCGCACCCACTTCCCATCCCCACTGTAAACACTGTCTATTATATTCCTCGCAGCTCCGGCCTGTCCTCCAGAGAGACGGGGCCCTCCTCGCCCAGGCCCTATTGAATATGTAACACCACCGCTATTGTACTTACCTGCTGCTCATATCAGTGGGGCCTATGCTAGCTCTCGTATAGTTCTCAGTCAGATCCCTTCAGCTGGGCTGTAGAATAATCCCCGGGCAGCCTGGTGCTCCTCTGTTGTCTCCTGGTTGTTTTCTGTGTAGTTCATAAATTATAGATGGGCCATGTCGAGGGCCATCATGCGGCCTGATCCCTGTCTGTGCTGACAGCTGTATGATGCGCACTCAGTGCAGCAGATTGGGAGCTCAGAGTTTCATCAATAAATATCACTCTGACCCTCACTCTTGGCCTCGTGTCAGCGGTCAAGGTAATGGCTTTTTATTATGGTGAAGGGCAGCCCAGCGTGCCGTAGTCTTAAGGTTGCTCGTCCATCTCAGGTCCAAAGACGCAAAAAAGTGGATAGAGAGAGAGGGGAAGAGGAGTAGCCCCCTCTTAGCCAGGAGTAGCCAGCCCAAAGTTTAAATGGAGCAAAGCACTTATTATGTGAAGTCCGGATGTGCTGTGTTTGACAGCTCACAGCAGGGTGCGTTTGTGTGTTATGAAGCAAGATTTGGCCCGAGAAGAGATAGTGATTTTCATAGATACATTTTTGGATTAAATTCACCTTATTACCTAGTTGTGAAAGATTCAATCGCGCTTAAGACTCTCCAACGATATCAGAGAAATATATGCCTGTGTGTGTTATCCTTGAGTGTGGGTGTTGTCCCTGTTTGTGCGTTATCCCTGTGTGTGTGTGTGTGTGTGTGTGTGTGTGTGTGTTAGCCCTAATATGATCCTGCTTGCTCCAGAGATGACAGGGCTTGAAATGCCATGATTGTGTACTGAGAGCTCAGGCAGCTACAGTACAGCCAGCATGATGTCTTCAGAATACAGGTTTTTAGACCAAACGATATAGAACAGAACAACATTTTGTCTAAAGTTCATTCATCAAAAAAGCTGCATATTTTGAAAAGGGTAAAAGCCCCACACAGCCCTGTCAGGGAAGCGCAAAGGGTAGATACTATAGATTACTTTAATCCCCCTGCCAGATATAAAAAGGATAATTACATATTTGTGGTGGAGGCTGTGTGGTGAAAAAAAATCAATACAGACTTTTTTTTTGTATGACACTTCATTAGGGGGAAAATATTCTTGGAGCTGAAAAGAACTGCACTGCAATTAAATGGTTCTGCTACCTTAGACTTTGTAATGGCTCTATATTATTATCCAGTTTATTTGAAATAGTGGTTGCACTTGAGTAATTGGAAAGCATTGATTATGTACTTTTATGCCTACACTCTTGCAAATCATTATGGAGAGAAGCAATAGTTAGTTAGCCTCTGTAATGAAGCTCTAATTGCACTAAGTAGGTTAAGATCTTAGTCAAACTGCACTCAGTTGAAATAACAGCACAAAGACACAGAAGGAAACGGCATAACCAAACCTGAACAATCACCGAGGAGCTGACGACTTGCAATGTGGATTTATCAGAACTGCATACTGTACATTTAATTTTTTATTATTTGATATTAGGCCATGGGCAGTACAAGTAATTGAGTGGGAAGAGTGGAGAAATAAAAAAGGAGGCTAGCGAAAGGAAAAATAGAAAGTGATGGAATATTAAGTGCCCTCAGTCTGGCTTTGTGTTCCAGAGAAGTCATTTTAGATTGGTTCCTTAACAGTGTTTATGGAGCAGCCAGGGCAGACCCATTTTCAGCCATGTCATTTATTTAAGCTAGTTGTAACATGTATTAATCGAGGGGGGACCTTGAACTTTTCATCATTCATTTAGTCCAGGGCTGTTCATAGGACCAGCGGCCTTTTGTGCCTTTATATTACGGCTAAATGGATATTGCTTGACATTGAGCCATTGATATCAATGAAGGTATTCTGTAGGGATAGCACACACTCGCACACAAACACACACACCAAAATATATCATATTGCCATTATGGTTGTATTACATAATCAATTGCTTTATAATAACCAGATCAATCAAATTTGCTTAAATGGCGAGGTGCTGCTTATGAACGCGTATGGGAAGTCTTAATTTCTTCTATTTCAAAATATAAATGTATATTCTTGGGACCAAATCAAAAATCCTGTCAAATGTGTATGTCTGGTTTGGATTGTATAACTGTGCTTTGGCCAGTTGTAAAAGCTCCCCGTGGACTTGAGACTGGGCACAGTGAGATTGTAACACGGCACCATGTCCAGTAAGTTGGTCTGCACACTGTCCCTCATCTTTGTCCTCTACAGAGACCACGGCACTCTACTCTTTCCTGGCAATCAGTCACTCCACCACCCACCACTGTGTGCAGGCCCAGATAGGCAGTGGAGTGTCTGTCTGCGTTGGTTACTGTTTAAACCCGGCAGCAGCCAGCAGACTAGAAGCCTTTGATCTTTTCCTTTCAAAGGGCTCAAATGCCCACACCATTGGAACACACCAACCTCAGCTGCCTGGTAAAAAAAAATTTTTTTGAATGGAATATCGAATGAAAACAAGTAGAGAAGTCTTAATGGATTAAAACCCCCCATCATAATTATTTGTCTAATAAGTAATATGTGTTGAACATAATGGTTTCTATAGAGGTTGTGTAAACTATAGAGTTAAAGGTGGGATCCTCCATCAGGATCTGTAAGTAATAGTTTTTTTTTTTTGGACGATCTGAGGAAATCTCCTTCCTTTTATATGTTCGTCTGGGGAGGGGGGGCAAGCCTGTTAGCTGTCATTGCACATGAAAGGATTAATGTCATCTTATAAGAAGGGGGAAAAGCCGTCTTATGGTTATTTATTCTGTTTCATTCACATTCGGCTGGCTCTGGTGGAGGGAAAGGCTAATGTCGGGTCTAATTTGTAGCCCTTTAAATTCCAGACAGAGATTCTTTACATATCTCTGGAGCTCATGGATTCTCTCCCGGCTGCAGGCCCTCTTCGTCTCCTTATGGGATTCTTCTTAAACCCGACCAATTTACTATCTGAAGCCAAGTGAAGATTTACATGAGTTTGTACTTGAATGGCTCCACCAGTGGCTTCATGCACAAAACACTCCCACTTTAATTACCATTGGTGAATCCCACTCTGTGATACCTCGCTCACTTCTCTCTACACCTAGGCCAATTGAAGAGAGAGGAAAGGAAAAGACTTATTCCCCAATGCTGATTCTTAGTGCTACTTGTTCAGGATCTGTAATTGGAGCTGTGTTTTCGGCTCCCTGCTAATAAGCAGCTTACTCTGGCTCCCTCTAGACTTGACCCACCACAAATTTTGTTTTATGAATTTTACAAGGGGATTTTAATAGGTGCTTTAGGCTATGCAAACATAGGCTGAAGGGGTGGCATAATGGAGCAGCCTTGACACAGAGTACGCCTGAGTGGCTGCTTATCATTGCGGACAGGTCTCCTAACTTTCATTAAGATTGATGGAGGACAAAAAAGAGGGGAGCGGCGAAGAGAGAGACATGAGAGAATATTAACCTGTGCTCTTGTAACTAACTATAATTGTTTAGCGCTGCAGCTTTCCTCAGGCAGCGTACCTCATTATATTTACTCCTACATGATGGTGCGGCTGATTCCAGTAGCAGGGCTTGTTAGAGGAGATTGGAGGTCAGGGCACGGCGTAATCTGCCCCGGCTCTTCTGAAGGTAGGATCAGACGGCCACCGACGGAACTGGGATCAGTGAACTTTACAAACATAACGCCTAGTTTCCTTTCATTTGATGTAACTCTGAGTGTTTAATCTCACAGATAGGGTTGGTCAAAGGGGGGAAATTACGTTGTTCAACAAGTTGAGATTCTCATAAAGAAGTTTTTTTTTTGGGCTTTAATATTCATATAGTTAAACCTAGAAATGTGTATGATATGTAAATGTTTTTTTTGTGTCTCCCAAGTATATAATATACTCACATGCTCCGTCCTCACATTTCCCATACATAATTGGGAATGTGTTCTGCCCCAGACAACAGGATGTAGATTTTGATGTCCATGCCCAGTGTGAATGCCGTGCTCATTTGAGAATCGCAGAATGACGGAGTCTCCCATGCAGGGTCACTGGAATGAAACGAATGAGAAATGTAAAGACAAGCAGTGACCCATAGTCCACCCACAGTCTATTCAATCATTAAAACACTTTCAGCCACCACAAGTGATTCCATAAAATATTATGGGAAATATCTAAGTGATTTTAGCTCGGCTGTCAACCTCTAATATTCCTCTTTTAAATTAAACTAAATTTGAATTAGAAAGAGAAATTAAAGTCAGTTTTTCAATGTGTTTCAAGACAGATTTAAGACAGGTGCAATCTTAGAGGTGAACGCTGAGCATATATGAAAGTCAGTGAAATACGACGGTCTGTTAGGTATGGAAACACTAATGGCCAACACAATCACCTATCTTGACATGACTGCCGACGATAATGAGGAGAAGTGGGAATCACCGGAATGCTTTTGTCTTCCGTCCTCCCGTCTTCCATTCTCTCTTCCTCCCTATCCCCCCCTCGATGGGACTCCACCGAGCACGATTTACTTCATCCCCAAGCTAACGTGCCATGGAACTTTTAAATCCCGCTTTTGGCTTTTGTATCTTCTTCTCCCCTCTCCCCCTCTGCTGGTGGGTAATTCTCCCATCTGGAGGATGTTTGAGAGAAACAAAGAAACAATGAGAGGAAGTTGGGCGAGGGGGTGTCAGGCTGTCAGTAATCTGACAGCTATGGTAACTACCCTCTAATCCAGACGGCTGCAGCCACGCTCCGGCCTGACACCCGCGCCTCTGACTGACAGCTGAAGACCGGCCACATTCCACAGGCAGAAGTGACATCCAGTCTATTAAGGCAGACAAGCACAAAGCAGAGATTTGCCCTGACTGCCTGCTACTGAAGCTCACTATGGGCGGTGATTGGAGAGGTCCTGGAGAAAGGTGTCAGACTCAAGCCCAGATGATAACCATATTGTAATGATGCTGCTGGACAATGAAGTGCCATGATTGCCCATGCTGACAGAGGAAGTTTACGTCTGGATATCCGGTGTCTGCAGGCAGCTCAGAACGGCACGCACGCGGTCTCCAGGTCCCACATGCCAGTCAAAGCCTGGCCGCCAACGGGTGCACTTCTTATTCCAACACGAGAGCACAGCAAACACTGATCTCTAATGGACTGACCTGAGGCATGGCGGGCTGACAGACAGACATACAGAGAGAGAGAGAGAGAGAGATAAACAGAGAGAGACGTGCAATTGTTGTTTAGCTTCCTCGTTAGATGTTTGTGCGAGCATAAAGAGACTTCTCAAGATTCATTTGAGCCACTGCCACAGACTCTGCCCGGAGCTTACTTTCTTTATTGGTACACACTCTTAGAAAAAGATATACATGATTGCTTTCAGAATGTTTTGTGATGGCAAAAAAAAAAAGAACGACGTAATTGGTTTCAGTTTAGGTTAATTATTTGCACTGGCAGATCGTATTGTTGTAAGCAGTTCATTAGAATACACATCCAACAAACGGAGCAAATGGGATGTGCTGCCAGTGCTTTGTTGTAGGTTTGCTTTAAAAAGACGACTAAAACCGAGCCAGACCCTTAATTATACTCTCAGCAGCCTACATAATGGAACAAGTCTCCATAAACGAGGCCACAGCTTTACAGCAGTGAGACAGGCCAGTGGACTATCTTTTAGTACGAGAACACAACTAATTAGAAGAGCTGCCGTTTATATTCCCTCTCTAAAACATACTGTGCACTCTGATTTGATTATATTCCCCAGATTTTCTGTAGCGCGCAGTATAAAGGATGTCCTAATCCTTCACATCCTACCATTGTTGCAGGCTGTAGTTCATGTCAAATGCCCATGATTCAAACTTTTCTTTCACAAAGCCTGATACTATTAGACAAGCTAGATTATTGTTTTATTTTTTTGGGCCTGTGATCTAGTTTGCAATGCCAATGGATTGCAGAGCTTAGGTATGGTGAAGAGATCAGCTGGAGGAGATTTTCTTTTGGATGCCTCAAGTATGAAGGAAGTAAATCCCTGAAACATCTGTAGCCACATCCATTCCCTCGGTTGAACTCAGATTAGCTGTGTGAAAGACAAACACTCTCCTTCCATCAAGCCAATCCTGAAGGGTATTCGTCCACCCTTAGCGGAACATTCAAATAAGTCTGAAAGAATTCCGTCCCAGGTGAGTTCACCAAAGGTGGCATTTCCCGTCTCTTTCCCAACCAAAGCCTCCTTGTCTTCCATCTTACTTAGCCCTTCTTGATGGAGACTCAGGGTGCATGCCTTGCTAAGTGACAGGGAGTTAAATATACATTCACACTGTCTTGAGCAGCAGGCTAAGGTGACTGGGCAGCTTTACATTTAATCGGTCAACATGGAGTCCCATTCACCCTTCGATCAGGCATGATAACTAGTTTTGTGGGCACCCGGGAATGATCAATTTCAGAGATTTCTGGGTAATTTTTATTAAATTATCTTTGAGAAAACATATACACTCATGAAACTGTCTCTTAACTGTCTGCCTAACAATAACCTTAAGCTTTTTTTGTTATTTCCCTCTGGGCATCACTCCTCTCCCATATTTGTTCATGATTTATTGACAGACTGTAGAAACAGTGATTGGTGGTGGGAGCAACTTTTTGGATTGAGCACAGTGGGTGTTGGAGCCAGTCTGAAATGGGGGAGCTGCTCCTTACTGCAGCACCTCACACTAGTTAAACTAATTCTTTATTACTAGAATGATCTGGTTCCTGATTGAGGCTATTTCAAGTTTGTGAAACTGACTGCTGTCCGTACAACACATACCCTCTATCCCTATAAACTAATAGGAATTCACAACAGAAACAGTCCCTATAAAAAGCAAAAAGCAGCGGGCGTTTCTGCCAATGACCAGTTATGTTTGTAGGATGAATAACATTAACATCAACCAGCTAGTTGCTTTCAACATAAATACACAATTTGTGCGGATGAATAAATTGTTGTTGAAAAGGGAGCAGCTTAACCGGTACATTGTATTTAATTTTATTTTTACTTTTTCAGAGTAGCCTTAAAAAAATGTGTCCATAGAACTTAGTGAATTATTTTAAGAACACTTTCTCAAATTCTTATATTTTCTCTCATGTTCTATAGGTTTAATCTTAGGATGCACAATCCTACATCCTGCATTATTAGATCACACCACTTCACCTTGATAATTGTTGCATTATTAGATCACATCTTCACCTTGATAATTGTTGCATTATTAGATCACATCTTCACCTTGATAATTGTTGCATTATTAGATCACATCTTCACCTTGATAATTGTTGCATTATTAGATCACATCTTCACCTTGATAACTGTTGCATTATTAGATCACATCTTCACCTTGATAATTGTTGCATAATTAGATCACATCTTCACCTTGATAATTGTTGCATTGTTAGATCACATCTTCACCTTGATAACTGTTGCATTATTAGATCACACCACTTCACCTTGATAATTGTTGCATTATTAGATCACATGTTCACCTTGATAATTGTGGTATTATTAGATCACATCTTCACCTTCATAGTTGTTGCATTATTTGATCACATCTTCATCTTGACTGTTGTTGCATTATTAGATCACATCGTCACCTTGACTGTTGTTGCATTATTAGATCACATCTTCACCTTCATAGTTGTTGCATTATTTGATCAGACCTCTTTCTACATTTGAACAAATAATTTTGTTGCATGAAACTGCTCAAAGTAGGCGTTGAGAATGGTATTTTCCCACCAGAGCTAAACAAAATTATATGTAATCAACATTTTACATCTGAGGTCTAAGCCATTCCATTATTTTTCTAATCACCTCCAGTTAGTGTAAAGCTATATTTGTTTTAAGATAAATTAGTTAGATAATTTTGCTATTGGATATGTAGTTGTAGGAGTTGAAGGAGCTTTCCCAAAAAAGTAATGGAACCTTATTTGAGATTATAGTGAAAGAGGCTTTGGTGTTATTGTGCACGAAAGCACAATATGTGTCAAGATTTCCAAAAGATGTGCAAACTTTTTTAAGGATGTTTTGCACAGCTTATTTTGCATACAAGCACTATAATAAAACATTTTATACAAATATTTTTCTAACATAATTACATTAAAAAAATAAACTTCATTATTAATTTTCTAACAGCATACTGTGCTTACCTTCATATTTGTAGATCAGCTGCTGGTATCATAGAACTAAAACAAGATAAAACCTTGTTCCAAATTGTGCTACTAGCACAAACACACAGGGAACTATGGGTAAAAGAGTAAACAACCTGATGACATCACACTGTCTTGCTAAATGACAAATGTAAACAAGCAAAAAGTTGCACTACCCATCCCTACACAAATACATTGACAAGCCCTCTGCCCCAAATCAATTTTTATGTGTCCCATAGTCATTCATGTCCGTTGCATTTACCCAGCTCTATTTTTATCTATTGAAAACCACCAGATGGTCATTTTCTGTGAAAATATTTTGTTTGCACAGCACATCCTCTTTGCTCTTTGTACATGCAGTCCAATATAGCTGTAATGAGACAGATAATTGAGGATATTTTTTATTCAATGGCTAGTTAATTGGTTGCCACCAGTGTCTCAGCAAAGGTTAAACTGAAAGTTGCATGTCACCAATTACAATTCCAGCTGGCTTTGTTCATCTGGAAATATTTATGGCAAAAAGTCAATGTTTGGGCGACAAATGACAGGGCAGACGTGAACGCATTGCAGATCATCGCTGAAAGGGACGCATGTTGCATTCTCTCCAAAGCATTTCCTCTGACTTCACCATGCATAATCTCTCCTTTTTGAGTGTGGAATCAATGTTTGCATAATCAAAATCCTATTGACAGCACTCATCTTTTTCCCCGTAGCAGAAAAGAGGATGTGAACAGGAGAAGGGAAGAGAAATGAATGCATTAACATCCGTTCAGTCAGTCGACCAGATAACAAAGCTCCCCGGCTCACTGTTCACACTGCAGATTAGGTCAAGTTTTTACCCCTCTGAGCTTCTCTCCTGTAAATGACGAGTTTTGATGTGAAACAAGCAACATGTCAAAGCGAGTTGAAAGATGTAGGTATTTTCTGCCATGTCACAATGACAGGCCGCTGAATATTTGGGCCATTAGGGGCTTATTAGTGAATAAATGACCAGATGGTTCAGTGATGCACAGAGATGGACAGAACTGGATGCTACTAATCAGCAGTGTCTGTAGCTTGGTGTCAGATCACACGACATGGTAACCCATGGCAACCGAATAAAAGTTAACATTAGCAAGTCAATTTGAGATCTGGGTGCTGTAAACAGACTTCCAAACGGCCCTCCAGTGCTCTATGGATAGAAAGAAAACCGGTCTTTTAAACCGGTTATGTATGTTTTTTTTCAAAACCCTTTCACTTTGTACAATACATGATTTATCAGTTTTATTTTACGTGATCGTTAACACTTACACTTTCAGGATTTAAATGGACCGTTGTCATGGGAGTTGTAATTTGAATATGACTTCCTTGCAACCTTTTTTTATGTTTTGCCTATATTGTACAATGGACCTAGTGTTCAGTAGTGAAGAAACATTGAAGTAATTTCATACAAATTATTGTGTATGTATTATTTAAAATATTACATTCATGTTTGAATATGTGTGGAAATTGAATGTGTGGAAATAGAAATGTGGAAATAGAACAGTGTACTTACTATATGTACAGTTCAAATAAACAAAGTTCTTTATTACTGTATTGGTGTTAGGGTAAAATGCCCTACAGTATCTAACCTACTACACCTGCACTGTCATTTTATTTTGGTTCAGATTCAACACAGTGAAACAATGTCTAAAAATGTTGTATATTAAAAGATATTTGTCTAATACGCTTCTCCTGTTTTAGCCATTATTGACTGAAATGTGGGGCTGTTTTATAAACTCCAACTCTTTCTGTACTAAACAGTCCTAGTGTATCAGTCTTATAAAGAATACTGATCTGGTTCCACAATGCAGTCGTCCCTTGAGTTCATTTGAGTCGGGGTGTTGTCGTGAAAGTCAGAAACTATTATATAGCTTGAACGTTTGTTCTCCAGAATCTGCCATTCATATATTAAACACAAGCGGAGGCTCCTTTTACTGTCTCCGGGTTGTTTATCTTTCGAGCGCTTCACTTTTTGTATTTTGTCAATACATTATTCAATTTCTACTTTTGATTGTGGTGCTTTCATTGGTTTGATTCCGAGATGCCCCTCCGTAGCTTCTTTACGGGAGGTAGCCTGCAAATTTCCACCCAGCCGAGAGTTTGTGTATCAATCTAATTGGTGATGGGTTGTTCTGTGACAGATGGGAGAAATGAAAAGTAGAAAGGGCTTGCATTACAGCCAGCACAATGGACGGTGGGCTGTGTTGGAGTTGCATATGAATGTGGAGGTAAACACTCGGGGTCTCTTTAATTGTATGGTTTTGAGATGGTTTGCTCCAGACCTACAGTCGACACAAACAGGCAGCTTGTTTAATGGATGAGAAGGGCTGCATGGAGATGGTCTGTCACTTCTGACTGGTAGGTGCCTGTTCTGCAGAATAACTGATCACTGATAAGCTAAGACCCAACTATTTAACATGTGATTTTGCTGTCTTTAGGTATAAATGGATAGTCCTATCAATTAGAGGCCTTACGTAGTGTAAATATGGAATAGAGCTAGATGCCCTATTTGCTGCTCATTCGTGGTTTTTATTGGAGAAAATACATTTATTAGGAAGTCCTTGCACAACAATAGAATGGGCATTGGTTATAGAGCACACATTCTTTTTCTAACAAAAGACAAATGTGTGTAAAAAAATTCTAAAATTGTTTCTTCCCTTGTATCTTTACAACATGAATAGGCTATGATGAGAATATGATAAATCGGGCATTGTGTGTAGATATTGCACTTTGACTTATTGATGTAACTGGGATATTTCTCAATAAACAACAACATTTGAATAATTTATGCACGTATATTGTATCGTCGTCCATTATACCTTTGAACAGCAGCGTAGGCACGGAAACATAAATATTGTGAACATTATCTAGGGTGGAAACAGTGGGATTCCATGTTATTGTCCCACCCCCCATTACATTGAATGAAGCACATTGTTATTATTTGTCATAATATGCTAATTACACATCATTAATGTTAGACCTTAATGGCCCCAAGAGTGGGTAATAGGCTGTAAAGCTGAGTTGGTTGCTTGCAGGGAATCCAAGTCTTGGGGAAAGAACACATGCTAATGAAGGCGAGACCTTTTATCTTTGCAGATTAAAAGGGAAAAGATCACAACCCTCAAAATAAGCGTTTTGACATCTGTAATTGGAAGAGACAACAAGCTTTTGTTCCATTATAGGGAGCAGAATGCGTCAGGCCGGGTGTATAAATCTCTCTAGCGAGAGCTTGTGCTCCCTGAGTGCCTCCAGTCAGTTAGCCAAATGAAATCTCACTGCTGCTTTCATGCTTTTAGCTGCACTTAGACAGAAGATGGAGTTAGTCCTCGCTCCTCGACTGCTTCCAAAGTACCCTGGAGTCTGTGATCTGGCTGCATGCATGTGTGCCTTTGGTAGCTTAGCAGTGTCAAATAAATGGATGCCCTTGTATGCTGATTCTGAACAGTGACCCTGCCAATTATTAGGGGGAGTTGTCAGAAGCCGTATCGTGTGAGGCCACTCTCGTTTCTAGTTTACTTTACAAAGCCTTTAGGTTTCCTCAGGGAGAATATCTGACTATCTGACTTACAGTATGGGCTGCTACAACACAGGGCTTAGCTGAAACAATACAAGGTCTTTTAATATCACCTACCGAGATCCTGTGCATGTTGCTTCTGGAAGAGTGAGTGCGCATCTGGCCTCCTTGGAAGGGCCTGGCTCAGAGCTGGGAGGAGCAGGAAGTGACAGCTGGTCCAGTGTCGCCCCATGTTTGACCCCCCCAGCACCGTGTGTCCTCGCGGGCGGACAGCGGAGCTCCGTAGCCACGCGACACGGATACCATCCCAACGCCTGGCGGGAGGTAGCCCACCTCGGCGCCTAGGGTCATGCCGTCCCCACTCTGGGCTATGGGCGGAGGGTTAGTGGGACCGTGATATCACGGCCCCAGCCAGCCAGCCTCCAGGCCCTCAGAGACCCAACAGGCTCAGAGACCAGGGGGCCTACTGACGGGCCATTAGCTTTCTCCCTCTTCAGCTACTCAGAGGTCCTGGTACCACAGTCAGCTCTGGCGAGGTCCATAGGTTAAGGTGGATGACACCTGGCTGGGCTTTAACCAGGCCTGATCTACCCTAATGTACTGTTGTGAAAATCTACACGCTATTGTACATCTTATCATCCAATGGTAGAGGTAGGTCGATATGCTAATATTGTCCGTTGCCTGAGTTTGTACAGTAGAAAACACATCCCAGTGTAAGCAAACCACCATATCCTTTTACGGTCATTGTTTAAGTACGGCCATGCATTTGGCTGTGGAGTGAAATCCTCATTGTTAGTTTAAAAGCAATTTATTTCAAAGCATGAAATCATATGACTTGGAAAGTCGCCGCCATTCATCTCCCCGTGCCTGTTTCATGAATATTTTATGTATGGAGGTAGGAAATGTTGATCAGGGAAAATTGTATGGAATTTGTCTCCATTATGCATGCTTATCATAATCACAGAAACATTATGCAGTAACGGAGTAGCAAAGCCTATGTGTCTTCAGGATGACATAGTGCACTCACAGATGCATGGAGGGAAGTAAGACTCACTTCTACTGTAAATCATAACCTGATCTGTTCTGTGTACATCACACGACTCCTGTTCATTGGGTAATTTTACTCACTGCGCTACGCTACCACCCGAGAAAATTACAGGGGAAATGATGGTGCTAAAATGTCAGTTTGTTTAATTATTGCTAGTTATCACATTTACCTTCTCTTTGACTTGAACATGTATGTACTAAGGCTGTCCCTGAGTGCCTGGGAGAAATGTGAAAGGTCAGGTGTCACTTTTAATATGACCAGGACGCCTCTAATAAAACTCTGTTGCGATATGTGTTGAATATGAATGCATTAATTTCTTAAATGTCTTTCACATTTCCGGGCACCTCAGCCTTTTTAACTGGGATAATTTGACAGCAGCCCCCAGTCTGGCTCTGACAGCTCGGAGGAGCTGAGGCTCAAGCACCTGCGTCCACCCAAGCATTAAACCTCAGATCCTGAACCCTCCTCACAAATGAACTGTCAGATCATTAAGGTGTGTGATGCAATATAATCTGTCTCAGAATTAGCATTGGTCGGTCCACACGGGCTTCTCAACGCTCTCTCCTGGACGACCAGCCCTGCCAGCCCCCTCGGAAGACCCCGGTTTGAATATGCATCTCGACTGCATTTCCATGAGGGACCCACGGGGAGTACAAGCAGAGAGCAGCTTTTGGCATTAGCATGTCAGGAGGGAAGGGTCCTTTTAGTTTGGGGTCCCACTGCAGATGCTCTGGCCCACTTGTTCATTACGATTGCATTTCATCAGCTTGATGATGTCCACATGTCAATTGAGTGTGAGGATTCTGCACACAAAGGAGCCTCTGGGAAAAGGACTTCAGCAGCTAATCAGCTGATTATCATACCTCAAATGGGCTGCAGAGCTCAGTTCCAAACGTCAGCCAGAGAGCAGAGGAGTGGAGGGGAGAGGTAGAGCAGACCGGCCCACCACAGGCTGCAGGATGATTAAGCTAGCCCTTTTATGAGCACACATAGAGGAATGCAAAGTGGGCAGAGGATATTTAGTCGGAGCAGGACAAATAAAAAAGAACAATGAGAGCAGTGTGATCACACTTTGCTGCTACCTTAGGTGTAGTTAGCTTAGCTGTTGTTACCTTAGATGTACTGTAGTATTAAGGGAAGTTAGCTTAGTTAAATGTACTTGCCTTAAGGTGTTGGTAGTTTGGGTGTTGATACTTTAAGGGTAGTTATCTTAGATGTAGTTGTCCAAGTTGTAGTTACCTTAGGTGTTGTTTCATTTACACAGTGTTTCAGCTATGCATGGAGCACAGTGTGTAACCGTAAACCTTTAATCCTCTGTACATTTTCGTCCGTTAACAGAAGATGCTTTGTTTGGAAGCCGTTAACTGCCATCTTTACAGTTTAGCAGTGTAATGAAAACCTTTTAATTATTGTGCTCAATACATAATGTTGCATGATTGCATTGTTCATTGTTGCAGTATTTATTGTGTTTAGCTGAAGCTCTGTTGGGACATTAGCTTTTGATGTGTAATGCATTCACATGCATCGCACGCACAGTATGGTTTTTATTTATTCAGAGTCTCATTGTGGGGCTCATAATCCATCAACATCTTCCCCGTTGCACATGCTCAAAGGGCACATCTCGGTTCTCCTCCCCATTTGTTTGAACGGAGATACCCTAGCCAGCCACACACAGTGGAAGTCACAAGTGACCGGACGGACCAATTATAAAGTCTGCAATCTGCATTGTTCTTGGAGCAAAAACGAATCAATGTGCTGAAGGCATATCCCCATCAGAAGACCTAATGATGTCTTTCTGGACCACAGCCTTGCACACTGCATAGTAATCTTCTGCTAATTAAGTTTCTAATGCTCAGGCAGGCCTCCGCATCAGCACTATTCCAGGGAGGACAGTCAACTTATTTATTTATCTTGCTCTGTTCCATTGTTAGTGCCATTATAATTAAAGCAGAATTATTGAAATAGGATAACGGGGTTTATTGGAATTAGTGTCGACTGTAAGCATTGGCCGGGGTTGTTTTCAATCATGAGGCCCAATTAATTCAAATTGAATGCATACCTCATACACCAGTCAGGGAAAGTGTTGCTCCAAATCAGCTCCCCGTGAAGCTCCTGGTCAATGTAAAGCCCGGTTCAGACTCATCAGCGGGAGCGGCATACACTTCACGTCTCTCTGGCGGATCAATAAGAGCAGCCATATTCTCTATGTAACACCTCTGTGCTCCATTCACTCAAGTGGCCATATTAGAATAGTTCAATAAGCTGGATTCATCGCCGCAATCAATGGAAGCGTAGTTAACGAGAGCAGGAAGGTGCGCAGGCACAAGGACAGACGGTGAGGAAAGGGGACAGTGGCTGAGAGGAACCATGGGGTGGTGGAACTTAGGGGTCCACCTCAAAAAGATCATCAATTGTGTCTCTTCACCTCATCGAGGAGGATATTCTTTGTGTGACAAGTATACTGAAAGATATGAGTACCTGCTTTTCAAGGAAATACAGCAGAAGACTCTACTAAGACACTGGTCTGATGTGTAGCATAATCTGGTGTTTGTCAATCCAAACCTGATGTGTTTACATCCTTCTTACTCCACGGTGTTGGCTCATGTTAATACAGTATTCGTTCACTTTTGCTTTTTTTTTCAAAGGCGAAGTAACTTTTGGTCTTTGTCTTCTTCTCTCACAGAGGTTAGTAGCTGTCCACCTCTCCTGGCAGACTGTTAACTGACAAGCTTCTAGCATTTGGCAAGATGTTATCCAGCAGCCTAACTCATCTCTAGACCTGACAGCCCAGCACACATGCCAAAGGAACTTCTTCTAAACTCCTCTATATTGCTGTGAGTGACCAGCTCTCAAAGCTGAGGCATGTATTTCATGCCCCTCACAGGGGAAGATTTCTTCCCTTTTCTTTGATTAGACAGAGGAAGACAGTAGCAGATACTCTCATGGCTAATGAGACAATGGATAGGGGTTTTATTTATTTTCAATTTCAGGTCTCCATTTGTGAGTGCGGACACACTGGAATTTGAAGAAATAGTAAAATATTTTATTAATGTCTTATCCGGGTTTACTATTCAAATAATAACATTTGGCAGAACTTAGAGGAAAATAGATGATATCCTCCTATACGGGCTGTTGCCTTTGAATTGCAAGGCACTGGCATTAGCCTTAGCAACTTGAAGGACTCTCCATCTCTGATGGAGTGATGCAATTGGACACAGCTGAAGAGGTAGATGAGAACAATTAAATTTGCTCTCCTTTCTACCTCAGTGCCTACAATCGTAAGGCCTTCTCTCTAATGCAGCCATGACCATGATAGATAAGCCTGGATAAGTCTACAAAGCCTGGTTCAATGCAAGTGAGATTAGTACAGGGTGTCCCTCTGTGGAACCCCAGAGCACATGGGAGTGACCTTGGCCTTGGCGACAAGACCGCTAGCCACACTGCTCTCAGACACTCCAACACACTAGCCTACTCCATAATTAGCCATAATGGCGTCTGAATACAGGACAGGTTAATGAAATGTTGTCTAGATGAAGGAACTAGGGGCTTATGGGTAGAGAAAACAGCAGGGTTCTGCCAAGAGCCCGATGATAGCAATTTGCAGAGTGAGTTATTTCCCATAACCTCAATGCAGCGGTTACTCTGAGCGTGTTGTGTTCTTAAATGGGGTATAGTGTTCTATTTCCCATCCATTAATATGCATGGAACAGCTAATGAGGCTGAACCAACTAAGATAATAAGATTCTGGTGCTGCTGCATCACATACTGCATTAATGCTGTGTGACTTTGTGCTGAAGCATTTGTCTCCGGATTCCTTTGGACACGGGCAAAAATGGGACTCAGAAGAAATGTGCTCAATGGAACATGGATGTGGTGATTTTGATATGCATTTTACAGTAATTGCTTCACTGAAACGGTTGTGGAAGGAAGCCTTTTATTGATTGAGCATTAGGTTAGGTTTTCTTGGATATTACGATACATAATTAGTTCAATCTTTTTATGTTTTCATTCGTGTTGAGCACTCACAATTGTGTACAGTGGAATAAAATACTGAATTAACCGTTTCATCAGGGAGTTATACTGGTAATTGGTCTTTGATGTACAACCCCATTTCCAAAAAAGTTGGTACGCTGTGTAAAATGTAAAGAAAAAAAAACAGAATGCAGTGATGTGCAAATAATTTAAACCCTATATTGAATAGAAAATAGTACACAGACAACATATCAAATGTTGGAACTGAGAAATGTTACTGTTCCTTGGAAAATATATACCCACTTAGATTTTGATGCCAGCAACATGTTTCAAAAAAGCTGGGATAGGGGCATCAAAAGACTGGAAATGGTTTGTAATACTAAAAAAAACATGGTGGAATATAACTAATTAGGTAAAATGTCAACAGGTCAGTAACATGATTAGGTATAAAATGAACATCCCAGAGAGGATAAGTCTGTCAGAAGTAAAGATGGGGATGGGGTTCAACACACTGTAAATAGTGCAACAATCTAAGAATAACGTTCCTCAATGTAAAATTGCATGCAGTATGGCGATCTCATCATCTATGGTACATCCAGGGACGTCACTAGAAAATCATGTATGGGGGGGCTAAGCCTCGTTTTGGGGGGTCTGGGCATACTACCCAAAACATCTTTTCATCATGTATTTTTAGAGTAACAATAGGTGTAAAATCTATCAAAATAAGGTTATTTTTGGTCAAGGTTAGCTAAAAGTATACCTGTGTCATAGTTTGTGTTAGACACTTATCCAATATGACTTAAATTCTATCCAGATAAAGAAATTAAAGACCACTCTGTCCTCATCCATCCGACACCAACAAAAGGCACAAAAATGGCTGTAGGCCTACTATGTCGCCAAAATACTTTTGTCAACTATAGTTCATAGTAAATGAACATTTACATACAGTACATATTCTGTTTCTAAGCGAGATTTCTCTGAATCATTCTGAATAATTTCAAAACAGATTTAGTCATTAGCCCACTCATCTCGGAATGAAGTCATTAAAAAATGTATCATAATTAAAAAAGAAACATTTAATAACCGCATCTCCCTTCCTCTGAACAGAATACGTTGCAATACATTAACTTCAAACCGAAACAAACATGAATCTGTGAAACACGCACAGTTTTGTAACTGTGTTCCATTGAAACCGAAGACTTGAACATAACTAATCTCAAACCAATTACTGGCATATCCAGCAGCAATTTTGAAAAACATCTTGTACCGAGTAATCATTTGATCAATCATCAATGTTTATGATGATTATTAGTGACATACAGATGTTAACTTGCATGTCATTAATGGGAAATTTATATTTTCAGTAGTTGGTTAGTGACATAGCTAGAAAATACGACCCCCTATTATCGGCCACCGTCTCCAATAATTGGAGGAGGGTATATTTGCAGACCGCAGGTCGGGGGCATAACTTAATCTGGGGATTCCAAAATATTAAGTTACGCCCATTGACAGTTTCCATTGGTGTGGTGTTTTTGATTAAGTGCATGCGTTTATGAAGGAAGAATTACTGGGTCAATGACGAAGATTTCGGTAAGTTCTTCCATATGATAACCTCTAGCTATATATTTAGGGATAGTTAACGTTTTCACTAAGATCGCTCATCTACTAAATTATTTAAATCTGAAATTTGAATAGCTTGCCAGTGACAGAACACAGAAAACACGACAACCCTTATAGCTACATCTAAAGATAGCTAGCTACGCGACAAGGTAGGCTACTTGTTAGCCAGCTCTAGTCAATTAGGGTACGTTATAACTAGCTAAAGATGCGTAATGCACCTGTCACTATATGCAAGCAGGCAAGATCCATTTATTTTGTAGCTTTATATACACTATGTTGTCATTATTTAGAAATGTAAACAAAATAATAATTTGTTATGGCCATCTTCTATGCAGTGGTGTAAAAAGTAGAAATATTTGGCTGTGTTCATCAGTTTTGGGAAGTTGCTAAGGATGAGCTAAATTACCTAAACAGAGTTCATAAATAACCATTGAGCTTAGTTGATAATTTAAGCTCTTCCTTTTTATTTTATTGATCACTGGTTAGATTTGAACTCCCTTTACCTGGTTACTTAGATCTTAATTAGATACTTCCCTAAAGTGGAGAACACAGCCGAACCCAGTTGAGTACTTTTACTTTGTACTTTGTACACCTCTATTTCTATGTGATTGTGGTGATCTTTCATTTCAGTTGCCAAGATGCGTTGTTGACCTGGGGGATGCAGTTTCCTGGGTAAATGCCAACATGGGCCTCTTCTGAGACCAGGCACAAGTCCTCACTGAAGTTGTTGCTCACAGGTCCACCGCACAATGTACCTTACACAGCATGTTTACATTTGTGTAATATGTTGAATCTATGGAAAATGCATAAATGGTAATCCTGTATAAACTTGTGCAAAAGGGAGGCCTGTTTCACTTTGCAACATGTAGAGCTCAGATCAACTATATTGTAACTGCAGTAAGCAGCATTCAACCTCCTAATGATGGCCCTCTACTGTATCACATATAACCAAGCAATGGCAACTCAAAAATAAACTTACCATGGCAGGCATAGTGAGTGTATGACTGTGCATGTGTATGTATGGATGTGTCTGTATTATAACTGCACTCAGCATCTTTCTAAACCACCAGTGTCTCATTCTTGACTGTAACCAAAACATTTAAAACTATTTTTAGAGACACTTCAATCTTCAAATTAATATATTTCAGTTGTATGTTATCAAACAATTTTAATCCTGAAACAAAATACAATTAAATGGTATTGGACCCAGTGTTATATCTTGACAAAAGATACTAAATGAAATCACATGGACTCTGAGATATAGTTGTCTTCCTCCATTAGTACACTCAGTGTAATGACGTCATACCCATACATGACACCTAGCATCGAACAAACCAGGATATCCCCAAACTGACCAATGGCGAACATCAGTGGGCGTAACTTAATATTCAGGACCCCATTTAAACTGACCAATTGCAAACATCAGTGGGCGTAACTTAATATTCAGTGGGCGTAACTTAATACTCAGGAACCCCCATATTAAGTAACGCCCCCTACTTGCGGTCTGCAGATATACCTTATTGGATTATTGGCCACCTTACAATTTTGTTGAATTACATTATAATTGCTTTTTAGTTGTATTACAAATGTCCTCTCTGAAGTGTCTGCTAGAAAGTTGTAGCTAGCTTGCTTGCCTTCCGGTAAAGAAAAAAAAAAGACTGATCACTTTGATTTTACATGACTTCTGGTCTGTCACGCAAGTCGAATTTCAGACTGCAACTTGTCTAAACAATTTCCATACATGACATGTTTACAACCTCAAAAAATAGTTTTAACCTCCATACATTTCTATAAAAAATGGTGGGGGGATAGCTCAAACAGTATATTGATTAGCAAAATGTACCGTTGCTTTCCAGTACTATTCCATTTTGAACTTGAGAGGATTTACTTCTCCGACCACTAGAAACGTTAGCTACTATTTACAGAAGACAGCTCGCTTCAGATGAGCGAGTTACGTTCAAAGCATCAAACTCAAAAGAACATGCTGCCAAATAAACACGATTCTATAAAATGTCTATACAATTTGTAAGAAGTTTAGATGCAATGAAACGGTTGACGACAAAAAGATGTCACAGAAAAAATATATTGACTTATTTAGGGGGGGCTAATTAATATTTTAATTTATATATATATATATATATATATATATATATATATATGTATATATATTAAAAGGCCTAGCGACCTCCCTGATAATATTAAAATATTCAGAGAATCCGGAGAAATCTCTATACGCAAAGGACAAGGCAATATTGGATGGCCATGATCTTCAAGCTCTCAGATGGCACTGCATTAAAACAGACACGATTCTGTCGTGGAAATCACTGCATTGGCTCAGGAACACTTCTGAAAACCATTGTCTGTGAACACAGTATGTGGCTGCATCCACAAATGCAAGTTAAAACTCTACCATGCAAAGAAGAAGCCATATAGAAACAAGATCCAGAACCACCGCCTCCTTGTCTGGGCCCAAGCTCATTTAAGATGAATCATGGATGCCGCGTCCTCCCGACTAAGGAGGAGAGGGACCATCCGGCTTGTTATCAGAGCACAGTTCAAAAGCCAGCATCCGTGATGGTATGGGGGTGCATTAGTTCACATGGCATGGGTGACTTGCACTTCTGTGAAGGCACCATTACTGCTGAACAATATATATAGGTTTTGGAGCAACATATGCTGCCATCCAGACAACATCTTTTTCAGGGAAGGCCCTGCTTATTTCAGCAAGACAATGCCAAACCACATTCTGCATGTATTACAACAGCATGGCTCTGTAGTAAGAGAGTACGGGTGCTAAACTGGCCTGCCTGCAGTCCAGATCTGTCACCCACTCAAAACATTTGGCGCATTACGAAATGAAAAATTCGACAAAGGAGACCACAAACTGTAGAGCAGCTGAAATCCTATGTCAAGCAAGAATGGGAAAACATTTCACTTTCAAAACTACAGCAATTGGTCTCCTCAGTTCCCAAATGCTTACAGAGTATTTCTAAAAGAAGAGGTGATGCAACACAGTGGTAAATATGCCCCTGTCCCAACTATTTTGAAATGTGTTGCTGGCATCAAATTCAAAATGTGCATGTATTTTTCCAAAAACAATAACATTTCTCAGTTTCAACATTTGATATGTTGTCTTTGGACTATTTTCAATTAAATATAGGAATAATTGATTTGCACATAATTGAACTGTTTTTATTTGCATTTTATGCAGTGTCACAACTTTTTTGGAAAAAATATATGAGGAGAGTATATGGGAGAGTAATCACAAAGGACTGATCCAATGAAATGACAGTAAACATTCACCATAACCCCATTCATCTCTCCATGAAATATTGACACATATTTATACTAACTTGCTTGTTATTAACTCATTACTATGTGTGCTTTAATTGCAAACGCTTCCAGGTTTTCATTTGTTATTGAATGATATATTCAAGTAATACAGCCCACACTGAAATATGTAAAAGAAAATCACCACATGATTTCTCACATTAAATCTCTAGTCAGCCACCTAGAAGTAGGCTGTGAAGCAAAGGACTATCAGGTTGTTGGATGTTATTAAGCGTTACTATAAAACGTAACATCCTCTTTGAAGGGAGAAGCTATGATTTTTCTTTGCCAGAAACTGGCCTCTCACTGTCAGCAATTTTCCGCATTGAAGTGAAGCTGGTGCGTTAGCGTTGTCTTCTCTCAGTAAATAACGTGTCCTCATTCAGTCAGCATGAGGAGACAGAGCATTTGACTACAATGGGCTATTATTGGCTATCATTGGTTTGAAACAGACTCTCTGGAGAGACTGTGGGACTTCTGTGAACTGGAAATGTCTGCTTTTCATTTCTCTGAAAGAACCTTTGCGTTTCCACATGTTTTTTAACCTTGCTAAAATGACACAGATCTGTTGAAACAGAAGTTGGATCCGGG
>JACXGI010000001.1:329263-376205 GCA_016801175.1 Esox masquinongy
CCGTTCCCTGGACTACTCTTTCTCTCCCTGCTTCCCCCCTACCCTTGACCCCTCTTCCACCCTCCTCCCCCTACCCTGTACCCCATTTTCTCCCGCTCTTTCTTCCCCTTATCCTGAGAACCTCTCTACCTTTCCCACTCTGGCTGGAACCTCCTTTCCTGCCCTCCCCTCCCCCCAGCTGGACCCCTCTCTCCTGTGCGGGGCCCGGCTGTCAGGGCCTCTCCTGTGAGTGCGGCTGCTGTGATTTCCTCTGGGCCATCAGGTGGGCTGCTGCTAACTAGCCAAGCCTGAGACAGGGTGACCTCAAGCCTCAACATGATGGGTCTGAATCAACAATGTGTTCGCCTAAACAGGGAGGGAGAGACCAAACAACTTAGAAGGCTGCCAGGAAGTAAACCCACACCCCTGCATCCCAGAGTTGTTTATGTACCTGAGGAAATCCTACAAATAAGCGTTGAAATCTTTTTCCCGAATCTTCCGTGCAAGTGGTAACTGTGATCCGGAAGTTCTAAAGTCTGATGTTTTTGTGTGTATTTATCACATGGTTTTGTCGCAGTGGTGATTTGTGGTAGGTATATTGTAAATCAACTAAAGTTGCTTGAACTGTCATTATAGCGATCATTAACACTAGTGATATCATCAGTGCATGGCAGGTACTTCATTACCGGATGCTTTGCTCTGTTTCAGAGGCCCTGATGTATTTTTCTCTATCAGGACAATTTCTAGTGTAGGCAAACTCCATATTAGCCTGTCTGATTACAAGCAGCTCAGCTATAATGAGTTTCTCCAGTGCCACGCTTTGCAATGGAACTCATTAAGGCTAATCATACTGTAGTATGAGTTTTAAGGAGGATTTTATACCCACGCTTTCTCTTTCTAATTGATTTAGTCTGCAATAGGAACCTTTAAATGGGGCGGATTGGTTTGCTCTAATAACAAATGTCATTCTGAGAGTCAGTAAGATACATCTAGCTAATTGCACGTAGAAATAACCCGCAAGCATCTTTCAGATTTATACACTTTATCATATCCCTTTGTTTTTATAAATCACAGTTTCTATTGTGTGCTGTGCACAAGGGTAGTTAACATTTGAAAAGCTAATCAGATTTGACGATGGCGTTACTGAAGAGCTGAGTCTTGCCTCAATCCCCCTGTTCTCTCCCGGGTCCTCCTCTGCTCAGAATGTTTCAAACTTTTTCGCCCCCCCCCTGCTATTCCCTGGAGCTACCCCCCCCCATCATATCTGAAATGCGCTTACAGCAGTCAGTGGCCGTCTTTTGCTTGAGAGCTCTTTGCCTTATGCTTCCATCAGAGGAGTGTAAGTCTCACAGATGCACTGCTTAACAATGCCATCCCCCGCTCCCATCAGAAGGCGGAAGGTTGTGGAGCTGCGCCCCGCAGAATAAGGGGGGCAGGTCCCCTGTGATTGGCGAGAGCTGAACATCGATGCCAGCTTCCATCTGTCATGATAGCCTATCTCTGAACCTTCAATCTGTCAAAAGCTTGCAGCCTAGCTGAAGGCTCCAGGAGATTTGGCGTGCTAAACAGATTTGACAACAGGCATTATCACTGTGAGGGGGCCGGACGAAGAAACGCCATCAACGTGTTAATTGTGGCTGGAGATATAAACTGTCACTTCTCATCTCATTTAACAGTCCCTTTGCCATTTTCTCTGCACCCCTCATTTTCCTCACTTTACAAAACATAGGGGAATGTGTGGACAAACACTCACACCCTGGGGTGGGTCCAGACCATAAGCCTCCATACAGGGGTTTTCAGGTGGGGTTTGCCCTTGTGAATCATATTACAGAAGAATATAGGCAACACTGAGTATGTAACACTGGGGACAGGAGTCCCTCACGAGGTCTGCTTGTGGTAGCATAGGCCATAAAACTAAATTCTGCTACAACAGCTTTTCTCCCCCTCGTACTATTAAGCACAAACTTAAAAATCCTATTATGACTAGAATATTTTACTAGTGAAATATATGTCAACCATTGTAAAATCACTTGGCAGTATTGTGCGCTGATAGTGGATTTTCTGAATACTGTATTGTTGTCCTTACCTTGCTCCTTTCATCCAATGATCACATTAGTGTGAATTGCCACAATTAATGATGAAAGCAGCCCATTATGTGTAACCAGTCCCCTGACAGGCCTTCATGGTGATGGTTGGTTTAACCCCCAGGCTGTGCTAATGGGATCTAGCAGCAGGTGACTGGTAACACACACACACACACCCCGCTGACCTTTAACCCCCAGAGACAACCCCCCTAGCTCAAGTAGTCCCCCTCTCAGGCCCCTGTTATTGACGCTAGCCATTGTTTGTTTGTCTGTTTGTTTGCTGTGTTTATCCTGCCTGGCGTATAGAAGCAGGTCGGTATGATGAAGCCAGTCAAGGCTGACTCTTCTCCGTGTGTTTTCTCTGTAGAGTCAGTATCTACACATACATATGCAACGTCCAATGCAAATACAGCCTGGACTAGTAGACTCAGACTGTAGGGGCATGGTGGAGATGACAGACAACGGCCAGACGAATAGGCCTTCTCCCCGTACTCAGGTCAACTCACAACAGTGATGTCAGACCACACCACAAAGCTCGGTTTGTCTGACGAAACACGTTTAGAGTTTTTGTGTCGAATGTCATTGGGATATTTTCCATTCATTGCTATCGATGGTTGCACCTTTTTTTTATAATAAATGTTTTACTTATATTTTAAGAGATAAGTTGACTGGGGACATATTCTAATGTAAGGTGAAGACCTGACATCACATGTTTAAGTAACAGCCCAGTGAAAAACTTACTTATACTGTTTATAACATTCTGTTAACTCAGTGCTAAATAATGTTTTTGATTGGTTCTATACTCATATTTGTGGCCAAAACATAAACCGGAGATAAGCATGATGTCATATGCCTAAAGAAGATGGGCTTGCCAATCAGAGGTCTAGAAAAGGATGAGCTGGCAAATCTGCTTGCAATGATATTTTAAGTGTTGCGATAATCTTACACTATTCCAGCACAGGCAAACTACTTGTTAGCACACTCAATTACTATTATGGGAAAGGAAAACAATTGGACTTGTTTTATAAATCATTATTGTTCTTAATTATTTTAATTTTGGAAACACTGGAAAGTATGGTTAATATACATTTTTGATGTGATGATAGAAGTCCACTCCTTTCTGAACACAGTAAAGCGTACATTAGTCTCTGAGCACTGACTAATGATAAACCTATTAATTATGGTCTGGAGGTGACTTAGGTGATCATGACTTTTTTAACAATCTGTCATTATTTCATCGGCAGAAGACCTTGCTGGGCTTTCCACCCATCAGCAGAAAATGGCTTGTGTAAAGGGCTTCCATTATGTACGGACAGTGGAGCTGTCAGAGCCATTGGCACAGCCAGGTGAGGCCATGGTGTCACCCCGTCCTCCACTGTCCGTCAAGAGGCAGGCTGCTCTCTCAGCGTGTATCCTTTTATTGTATGTCCGTCCTGTTGTCTCTTCTCTCCACAGATCACCACTGAGGCCATCCATTTCCACGGCTACGCTGATGGGGGAGACAACGCGCTGAGAGTCTGAACGGCGGTTTGTTCAGGCTCTCAGAGCAGTAAGGCCGTGGAGGCCAGGGAGGGGATGGCTTTGTTATCCCGGTAATTAAGGACATTGCGGCTCCCATGCAGGGCTTGGACAGGATGTGGCAAATGACCGTATCTTTCGGTGGAAAAGCTGCTCCCTCTCTGCTCTGTCCGTCCTCTGGGGACCTCATCATCTTCCCTAACAGTCAGAATGGGATTTTGTACCCTCTGTTCCCTCACCTTTCTCTTTCCTTCTCACTGTCTGGTCCTCCGGCTCCTCGTTCTCTGTCTCTCCCCTCTGTCAACCTTCCAGTGAAATGGAGACCTATTTTTTTACCCTAACATTTCTAGGAACCTCCTATCTTCGGATGTTTTTAATACCCTATTTAAGTTTCATTTATTTCATTGACAATCATTAAAAAAGGGCATTAAAAAGTGAAATGCTGACAACACAAAAGAAAAGTAGTAGAATAAAAAAAATACATTGTAAAAATATTAAAAATACCAATACATATATAAAATAAACTATAACCGCCATTTTTCCCACAGACTCATGAGCCCTCCTTCACCCCACCATCCCAAACCCGCCATAGACCCTGCCCCCCACCCGCACTGCTCGAGTGATGGACCAGCACACGCAATTTAATTTTTCTCTTCCTACCACAGTAGCACAGCCTTTGAAGACAGCTCCTTCACTGGAGTACTTGCTATTACTGGGTTGTGTGGTTGTAACACCTAGCTATCTAAGGTTGAAGGCACTAACTGTATGTTGCTCTGGATAGAAGCATCACATTTTACATTTGACCAAAAGCAGAATATACAAAATTATTTTTAAATGTAGAGTATTTTGCAATTCCCAGATACATCATTTATTTGAGGGTAATCACTTTTTTTTTTCCAAATCCTCAAGATACTGTAATTTATTTTTGGTCGAAATGTGACTACCAGAGATAAACTGTTGTTAAGCTGTGGTCAGCCATCCCAGAGCCATTCACAGACCTCCTCTCGTTTTGTTTTGAAAGATTACATCGAGGGCAGTTTCAAATGCATCATATAGACAAGATATAAGTTCGCTTGATGTTGGCCACATTTCGAAGTACCGAAACGTAGAGGGCACTTTCTGTAATCTCCAAATATCTGAAGACGGTATTTCTAAGGAGGTCTTACCGTAGTTAATAAAACAAGGCAAAAGTACCGTCTAGATACAGAACCCATTACCTTCGAGTTTTGAAAGGGCACAACATGCGCAGTGATTCTGCAAATTTTTTGAAGCACTAAAAACACTAAAGCCATGTTGAAAGATTATTTTCAGTTTAAACAGTTGTTGATAATTCACTCTTTCTAGAGAGGAACATGAGGCCCCAGAGATAAATCCCCAGCTGTGTTCAGAAAGCCAGGGCCGCGGTGACTGGATAGACGACAGACAAATAGGAAATGGTAATTTATGTGAAAACCTCTATCCTGAGAGATCCTGGGAAAGACAGCCCACCAAGCCCCACTGAGGCCACTGGAGAAATATTTTGTTGCTCGGAAATCACTGCATAATGTCTGGGAAAAGGGATATAATGCCTTACCTCCCCTTTTGTCCCTGCCTTCTTAGGAATCAGTGCTCAGACGAGGACCGAGGAAAAGGTGCCCCTCACGACAAGCCTGGGCTGCAGCAGCCTGGCGAGAGGGAGAACACTCTGGGGTTTAAAAGTACCCAAAGCATCCTGGGTAATTAGCCATTACGGCGCTGTCACAGAGGGTTCTGCAGTCAATACAGAGATAATTTGGGCAATGGTGAATGACAGTGCTGTCCAGGCTTTTGGGATGATCAAGGACAGATACAGCTGCACTAGGCATCTGTCAGGCCCATGAATCACTCCTCCAGCCAGCAGCTGGGTGACTGGAGCAGAGAGAATCGCTGGAGAGGCATGTGCAGACACACAAATAAACATGTTCTCCGCTCCCCTCGCCACACCGGGAAATGGCTATTAAAGGGCTGCCGGTGGAGAGCACCGGGTGGAAAAGCCTTGTTACCTCCGGATGGCAAATGAATGACATTGGAAATAAGGTGAGGAATAAGAGTCAGACCAAGGGGACATTTTCTCCTGTTATCTCCTCCAGTATGTACAAATAGAAATAAAGCAGCAGCAGACATGCAAAATAGCCTTATGAAATAAAAGCAAACCATCACAAACTACATGGCATAATGCTATTACTAATCTTGATATTATAATATAATCTTGAAACATCTTGATATTATGAAGGCCCCCTTTATACGGGGGCTTGGTGTGTAGGCCTCGTTGAAAATGCTATTGTCTTATCACTAGACTGTCATCTAAGGACCATTCTTTTTATTTGATAGCTTTTGAATAACATAGCAACTGGTTCATAATTTAGTTTTTATTGCCATATTGCAAGAGACTTGCTAATGCAATAGCTGGCTGTGTGGCCTTGATGGGTTAGATAATAGCTGCAGTAGTTGGAACTATCATTGACATTTTTGTTTCTTTAGGTATTGAACACAATGGAATGTTGTCAGTAGTGACACAAAGAGTCTTTGATGCTGAGATAGTCCTGTTATTAGAGGTCAGTTGTGTTCAGATATTCTAGTGTTGTGTTGGAGAGTGTTTTTCCCCCTTTATAATGAAAGTCTTACCTTATTGCAGTATATTTAATCATATCTGTAGAAAGTCTCCAGCTCTGGGACTGGGGGCTTCTTATTATACTTTAATCAATATCTCTTTCCCAATGTTAACACAATGCAGCCCCCACTTGGCAAAGCTAGAGTGTACGTGTATTATAGATAATAAGGTCTGGGAGATGACTAGGGATGGCTGGCGCTGGATTGGAAACACTGTTAATGAGAGAGAATAATTATTTCAATGTGTTATGTTATAAAACACTCGCATGCACACCAGTTGGCATTTTGTTTGTAGTTCTTTTACAGGCGTGGCGTTACTGTGAGCGAAGCAGTCAAGTGTGAATGACATTGTGTATGGCCCTCTCTAAAACACTTGTCAAGCCCATTCATAAACGACTTGAATCCTGCCAGGAGCTTATTTAATCAGGTAGCATTATGGTATGGCGGTGACCTAGCGCACCACCTCGGAAAAGAAAAGGCAGTAGTAGAATAAGTCACCTTCCTACAGCGTAATTACCACCATTCATCTAAAAATGGCATTAGCTTCATGATAAAGACAGCGAAACTGCCTATCCATCTTCCATACAATGACTATGTAGATGCACAACTGTGACAGTCAATTAAAAATGAAATATACCGCATTATTTCTACTTTTAGTGGAATGCTTATATTCAATTTCAAATATGTAAATACCTGGCAGGGATTCAAAGCTGTTTTCCAATTTATTTTCCCATTTCTCTCCAAAGTGAAACACCATAAAATGTGAATATTTACCTGCCATTTACCATAGCTGGTGGCTTCTCCTGCGTGACTGCCGAATGACCACATTTAGAATTCCTCTGGGATCCATTCCCGTATACACCTCTATAAAGGGAATTTGTTGAAAGGAAAAGGAACATGTTATATCGGTCGTTTGCTGCGCCAGTAGATTTTCTTTCAAGCTGTATATTAGATGATAACTTGTTGTCCATTATCTCTGCTGAGATAAACATTTAAATGCCCTTTAATTAGTGTGTCCTTCATTTCTGTCGATAGGCCGTTGGTATCCACTCAGAGACCTCATGACTCTTAATTGAATTGGTTTAAGTGGAAGACAATTGGAAAGGTCCTGTCATCTGTCTCCAGATTGGAAAAAGCTACCAAATAAAGTGTCATTTTGTTCAACATTCCCCTAAAATACATTATACACTTCTGCATTAAAAATCACTTAGAAGTCCTTTAGTTGTGTAAAACCTAAGAATCTCTGCAAGTAAATATAGTATTTTTTTTCTGTACCACGGGGGCAAATTTGCAAAGAATGTGATGAATAGTATGTATTCAAACCCATGTCAGTGGAGTCTTAGTGCAAAACATACGTACATATAAACTGTTTTACAGCGACTCTGACAGTGCCACTGAAAGAGTTTGCTATATTGTGACATTCTTCTTAAGCGGAGGTCAAAGCAATGTCTGAAGTTAAACAGAGGTGCTGAGAGCTCGAATAGAACCGGGGTAGCAAACGGATGAGCCATTAAAAAAAAACTTTCAAATGGAACTTAATGTCCCTGTTCTCTTGTACAGTGTCTCTGGCGTGGGTGAAACTTTCTGTCCTAATTATCCATTTCAGCCTGTCTGTTTCACATCTCCTACATTACCTCATTATCCCCACGGCCACCTCGCAGTCTGCTCAGTGTTACATTAGTAAAATAGACCCTTTGATTTGTTCTCAACAGGATAGACATTCGGGAGAAGGAATGGAGATAGAGAAAGAGGGCGAGGGATAAAAGTTATTTGTGGGCTAGAGTGGAGCCTGGCATACTAAACTTATTGACCGGCAATTTCATACTCTGCTTTTTCCAGAAAACAACGTCTGATTTGAGGGTAGGCTGTTTATGTAGCGATGTGACTGTTTCCATCTTTACTGTGTCTGATATGGGGAGGATCTCAAGCATCTGTAGATAGATGAAAAACAGGGAAACATCTTTAAATCACACACATTACAATAAAACCCTGCATGGATTGCAGTCACTCCTCCACGTGTTTGTTTCGGATACCAAGAAAACTGTGAAAATATTCCAGCTGCATTTTTTGCCTGATATGGACAAAGCAGGGAGCCCTGTATGGACTATCCTAAGCCCACTTGTTCTGACATTAAGTCAGGCTTATTAAAGTACTGTAAATGTGTGCCTTCTTGGCCATAATACAGCTCAAAGTGACAGCAATAAGAAGCTGATCATATCGGGTCACTAAGAGACTCCCCCTCCCCCTTCCTTAATTAAAGCTACACATCCCGCCCTCGTCTTTGCATATTGTGCGGCTGGGACATTGATACTCATTATTTCTTAAGTCCAAACACCAAGACTCTGTCAAGAATGCATCCATCACAGGAGAGCTGCTTGTAGTCAGCAGAAAAGAAATTCGGTCCTGTCAGCATATTCTACAATTTGCAATTTTCTACGGTGTCGTGACGTGTTTTTATTGCTGAAGATCACTTTCAAATGCGGAGATCATGAGGACACTGCCTTGTAAGCCCTCTCTCCTGGCCTCTGCTTTAATGACTGTCATTAACAGGGCCGCATTAGAGCCTCACCTCGGGAAGCCGCGGCGTGCACATTTGCGTGCGGTTAATTCGGGAGGGCGCTGTGATGTGAGAGGCGTACCGTGAGTCCTGTTCCCGCCTGCTTGGCAAGCCCTCCTGCTCTGTTCTTAAGCGCGCCAGGGCCTATTCTTCCATTCATTATGTGCCTAAAGCTTGAGTTATTCTCTCCTTGGTGTGGGGATGAATGTTATTAAAGGCGTAGTGGTCTGACACCGCTCTAATGAAAAATAGGTTGTTTCTGAAGGTTACGTCGCCAGCCAGCTCAGAAATGCCTTCTTCATTTTTCCTGCTCTAACACTGGGCAGTGTAATTCCCACCTCCTGATAGATCTTTTCTCGTCGGGTTGTGTGGCTCTGTGTGCTGGAGCCTCATCATAAACAGACCTTTACTACCCTTCTGTCTGCCTCCGTGCTCAGCAAAGGGCCAGGCTGGACTATTTGGCACATCATAGAACTAGGCTGCTGGAGTGTTTTGGAATGGGGGATCGCCCTGGGCCTGTAATTAAGAGCCATTGTTTTTTTTCTTTTTGCTGCAGACCTGGCTGTACATAGTCGGAGATCACTCATTGAAATGTCCCTAGTATCAGCCTTGACGTCACCAATTGAATTTGCTCCTCAAGTGAACATCACAATAATTTCAAAGCACAAACCTGCCACTGTTTTCCATTGAACATTCATGACACTACTGGGTGAATACGAAATCCTGAAAACATACTTGCACATTGGCATTATTTAATATATATATATATATATATATATATATATATATATATATATAAATGGAGGGAAATTCACATTGTGCAGTCTGCGTCCTGATGACGCAGAGTTTCGTGGGAGACACCAAAAGGAGTGCTCAGCCGAAGGATTAGATCGCTGGCTGTTTTAAGGGCAGTCAGAAGAGGCAGGTCATGCTGAAGTTGACCCCGCCCGCCTACACTGACACTCCCCAGCCCTGGCCCATAAAACTGTCCCCTCCTCCTCCTCCCTCAGCCCCGCCAGCCATCCAGCCTGACTCATCCACATGGGAGGCCGGCGCGGCTACCAACAGAGCCCCGGGGTGGGCTTGTCCATTCCCTGCCCTTTCCTCCATCAGCTTTCAGGCAGTGACCCTGTTCAGGTACTCTTCACTAAAGATAAAAAATGCTAAAATCTTGACATTGGCGAAGTCATATTGAACGTGACACCCACTGTGGTTTTAAGATAATACGGGGGGAGGGGGAGATGTGGGCTCGGGCTAAATTACTATCAAGGACACAGAGTATGTATCTTCCTCCTGCGGCCCCACCTCAATGTATCGATTATTTATCACACCCAATGTTGTGGATACGTTAGCGGGGCGCATGCCTTCTCCGTTTTCTCATACAACCAATCAAACTCAGATGGAACATGAATAACACATCACAGCGGAGACCCGCTCCGTAAGTCAATGACTGAAAAGTTCCAACAACACGGGATGCTGAGTGATTTACATCCGAGTGTCTGAGCCTGAGCCCCAGTGTGACCAGACAGGCCAGTGAAGATCACCCTCCAGGTAAAGGGATCCATCATTACCCAGTGACTGGTCGTGACAAGGGAAACCGATGTGTCAAACCACAGCAAACAAGTCCTCGTTGCCCGTTTACGTTCCGAAGGAACCCAAAAAAAAAAAAAAAAAAAGCGTGTAGCCCCATGTTACGACGCTGCTATTTCTGAATGTGCCTATTAACCCTTCGCTCTTTGTCGGTGGCTCTCACTATTTTCCTTGTTAGTTGCCATGTGCTGGCTGCGGCTCAGTCACAGACCCTGCTGGGATTTGTGACATCACGCCGATGTGTTGCTGCCACTTTGGTGAAGTCTGTGTGAGTTTGCGGCGTTGCACGGCGCCGACCGTGTAGTCGTACCGCCCAGTCCTGTCTGACACGCAACAGACCCTAAACGCAGCTGTTTCGGGGTCAGCCGCAGAGACCTTTAATGTCAGGCCGCCACCTCTCACAGGACATAAATCACGTCAGACATCAGAGTCCCCCAAAAGCAGCGGTATGTGGGTGTTCCCCTGCCGAAGGGCATGAGTTACAGTCTGATAGCAGTGCCTCGTCACTTTAATGGCCAATCTATGGAACCTGGATTTAAACATGTTTGGGGCTACCACCCAGGCAGACATGTTCAAAGGAACTACGGCGAAAAGACCTCATAGACTCGTCTGTTTGCTTTCCTGAAAGCCCTTAACACTAATACAGTTCATACTATTCTCTAGACGCTGAGAGCCAATCCAGCACCATTGCAATTGACACTTACGGTAACTAATCCCTTGAACTGTGGAGGAAATAAAAAACATGATGTCCTCTGTTCATGGACAAAACAATGACATGGCATTAAGCACCTGGTTAACATTTACAAGTCAGGCTGTGATTGTGTGTACGGCACCTGTGGAGCGTTTAAAACACGACCTCACATCCTCTCTGCGGTCCGTCAATGCGCTTTGTTAGGGTTGTTTTTGAAGCTGAGACTCCACTTGTCAGATTATGCCACATTTCCATTTGACTTTCATAAGCTGTATACGCTTCAGAAATTGTGGCAATAGCTTCTCTCTTGTGCAAAGGCTTTTACATATGTTGTGTTTCTGGAAAGTGCTGCCCCAGTTATAGCAATAATTTAAAAACCAATCCCACAAGGTTATATTAATATTTTTTATACCGTGTTTTTGTTTCTTGTTTTGTGTTAGATTTTAGTTTGTACATAAAAATGGGTCCGCACATAAGAACCGAATGAAATGAAAATGTAAATGCAAAGAGAAAACATAAAGAATAGCATACACTTTTTGACTTGCTTTCATGCTTTACCACACTTCCTGTGTATCTGCTGGTATTAGCATTGCCAGAGTGTCAAGTTCATGAACATTTCCACCCATTATTACTAAAATCTCAAGTCCGCCCAGGAAACATGGAAGGGCCCTTACTCTGAATCCATGTAGGGCTTGTGCTTTACACAAAGCTCCCTAATAATGTGTTTAATGGGGACAATATTGTTTCCACGTGGGCTCTTATTAGTGGTTGGTAGGTGGGTCTCGGGTTCAGTGACTGGGTCTATTAGGGAGCGCCTCTCATAGGGGAGGATGAAGCAAATGCATGTAAAGAAACACTGCGTGAGTCCTGTTCAAAGGCACAGACGATTCCTGACTGGATTAACATTTATTGACCGTTTAAGCTCGCTTTTTTTTGCTCCAGGACAAAGATTCAAACTTAATTGCGGTGGCTGTTCCACTAACTGATCACCAATGTGCCAACAAAAGCCTCACTAATAGGCGCTTCATTAAGGATTAGAAAGTCTCTACTACAAAACAAATTAAGCATGCTCTGATCTTAACCTATAGGTCGAACGGCATTACAGCAAAGTTTAAGCTGTTAGATGGCTGAAAAACTTATTACGGGTTAGCGCTGAGCTAGCACTTCGGTATTGATTTTACGATAGCTAGGTATGATGATTTATGGAGTGCTTGTGTCAGTATAACAAGCTGAAGGACACACAATATCATCTCCAACATCATTAAAATTCAGAAGCCTCCAGAGCTAGCTCATCAAGTACTGTTCACTACCTTGACATTTCATATAGATAGGTAGATACAGACAAAGGTATGGATACAGCAGCAAGCACACATAGGTTGTTATTATTATTCTGGCATATCTTTTGAGGATATTTCAAGCGTCCTAGTTTTAAACAGGACCACGTACGAGATTTTGCTAATGCTTTATGTGTGCCATTTTATTTATATTTGATTTAGGTTAAAACAATTTGTAACTTTTTTTGTGGTATCACTGGGTTTTGTTCATAAATATATTTAAGGTACATAGTGCTCTGACCACTTTGTCTCTCCGACCAAAGGCTCTACCTGTGAGTCAGCCGGGTTCTCCTGACAGCGGCCAGTAACTTCTATGGTACACTAGAGCCCCCTGTGGGCACATGATAGAACTACCAGCGGAATTAGTTTGTGCAAGAGGCCAGGGACTTTTTAATGGTGAACATGTCCCACCTTCATTTTCCTAATTTATTTGTTTTTGCATGATTTTGTTTGCTCATTAGAATGATTATTTGTTCATGCAAAATGCAGATCAACCCTTTAAACATTTATGTGCATACTCATTATAGTAGACCTTATAAATGTGATTAATGTAATGTTTTCTGTTACTTAGCTACTGTACATGTGCAATGCAATTAAAAAAAAATATGGTTAAAGAACGGCAATGCCTTTTTTTTGTTACTCAGTACTGTTGTTGAGAGTAGACACGTGTGTTATAAGCGAACAGACTCTTTTACTGTTAATCTTACTTATAATATCTGTTTTCCACAGGAAGATGTATGGTATTCAAGCTGTTAAGGGCTGTCGCTCAATTTAGTTCTCACTACATGTAATCCAACGCCATTGTTTTCGCAATTTTCTATGAATGCGATTATTTATTTATTTATTATTTATTTATTTATCAATCCTTAGAAGGAAATTTACCCGGTTAAACTGTCAACATCATAAAACAAAACATAAACAGTGAATACAGTAAATGGATTACTTCCTCAAAATCATCCCCTTATCAACCTAACGATTAGTTCAGTGGTATCCCAGAACCCATTCCCACACCAACCACCCTCAAAGCCCCAGCCCAATGAGGAGACTCTCTGAGTACCATATCACTGAGGGCTGTCCGTGGATCTGCCTGTAGGATGTGAGGCGAGTGCCCGGGCCTGTCTCTCTCTCTCTCTCTCTCTCTCTCTCTCTCTCTCTCTCTGTCTCGGATTCCTCTGGATCAACCCCCCTCCTGGAACCCAGATTCTCTCCATCATCTCCTCCGGCCGAGAGAGGTGTGACCGGCCGTGGCAGGGGCAGGACTGTGTGGGCGGACATGCTGGGCACTGGCAGCCTGCTCCGTCTGCCACTGAGTAATGCGAGGCAGATACAGAACCCCCCCCCCCCTTTAGAGGGAGACGGGCCAGAGACAGAGGCAGGCGTTCCTGCTGTGACTTGGCGCACCCCACTGGACAGCTGGAGACTCAGGGAGCGGCAACGCTGCCAAACATGCCCGACAGAGCAGGGGGGGTGCTGGGGACGCGGGGCTGGGCGAGGCCCGCAGTGGACCCCCATATCTGCAGCTGATCACCAGCCCATCATCTGTAATTAGGTACACTTATATGCTTGTGAAATAAAGCAGGGATCACACCGTCCTGTTAAACGATCGCAAAGTTACAGGACCGAAGGGTTCCGATTAGACTACAGGACGGTGCATCAGGATTTCAAATGAGGAAAATAAGACTAATGTGTTATCAACTCAGTGGGGAATAGGTGTTGTACTTATTGAATGTATAATCCATGGAATTTCATAATAAACTAAGAATGACCATATGCAATTCATATCCTAATACATAACTCCAATTATTGTGTGGACACGTTATGAATAATGTAGGGTGTATGCTTGAGCTCTGTTCTTTCAGTGCGGATTAGAGTTCTTATTGGAGATACAGTATTCCAAACAATATGAATAACAGCAGTAGATCTCATTTTGCACTGCGGAAATGATGATTACTGTGTAAGGACATGGAGGTAATGTGGCCAAGTGTGATGCTGGAGATGCTTTAAAACCAAACTAAGATAAAGTAAAATAATCACATAAATTATGTATAAGCTTCTCAAATGGAACAAAAATGTTTACTCGCATGCATTATTCATAGGTATTATCGTATGTTGAAAAGTTTCAGAGAAAAAGAAAAGGGATGCCAGCATTTCCGGATTTCTCATTACCTCAGCGATGAGACCTGACATATGCAGATTAAGGGAAAGTGCTGCACTCTCCAGTGAGATGCTCAGCTCGGCCATGATAATGCGGATTGCAGGTGTTTTGAGGGCCTCCACCATCATCTCACTGAATGCATTCTCCAATTAGATATAATGCCATATTAATATTCTGAATATTGAACGAAGCTCTATGAAATGTGGCTGTGGCCTCGTTTGTCCTCCTCCATTCTCAATCTCTGGCTTAATCTTGATTCATCAGTTACAGCGGGCTTATTATAGAGCTCTGACAGCATGCTCGGCTGGGTGATAAATGACACCGCTCAGGCCAGATTTAAAACGTAAGGCTCAAGTGCCAATTATCTATGCAGACCTGGTTAATAACGAGATATCTTGTTAAATATCTGATCTTAGCGTGAGCGTCATTTGTCAACCAGCCTGCATGTTTACCTCCGAGACAGGGTGCCTGGGACCTCCGCAGCCTAACATATGTAAAACCTGGATCTTTGTGCATTTAATAACCTTTTATTAGGGAGCTGACATCATGATTAAGCTTACCCCAAACACACACAATGAGGTAGACAATTACCCTGAGCCGCTTGCACGCGGACCGGCGGCAGGTTACGCTGAGGGGAAATAATGAATATTGAGTTGATGCCCATTGATGTCCATTCTACTTCCGAAGCCCCAATTTGCTAAGAGCACCTGGAGCTGTGCCACTGTATTCCGTTTTTCAGATGATGACAGATATTCTCAGGGGCTGCTTTTCATTTTCTCCTTCTTTTGATTTGTAAAGAGGATAAGTGCTTTGACCTTAACTCATCATTATAGCTCATTAAAGCTTTATCATTGGTTTTCAGCTTCCAATGTGAGGTTGTCAGAACCTACTTCTTAATGGTCCACTTTTCTGTCCGTTTTCTGTTGAACAATTCCAAAAGAGTGTCTCTTATTTTTTCCCAGTGAAACTGCTCCCAGGTCTCTAGGTCTCAGATTAATAAACACTCAGTGTGTACAGTATGAGAGGATGGTTGAGGAGGTGAGAAGCCCCCTGTCCCTTTTGAGTCCCAGCCTGGCCACCCTGTCTGCCCAAGTCTGGCAGCCTTGCTCACAGGGCATTCTGCATGCTCTACTCATGACAAATAAAGTGTTGAATATCGCTTTACCATGCGTGGGGTTTTGTTTTGTGTCAAAACGTGCCTTTTGTACACTACACATGTTTAATATCAGACTACTTGGAACATTTCCTTTAACCTTCATTGTCTGGCACAAACATTCAAATGTATTCCTACTTAAAATGAAGAAGGGAAAAAAGAAATTGTGTTATGTTTTGGCACCGTTGCTCAGATGTGGAGTCACTAGGACACCAGGTGGAGCCATGAAATCTACCCCAGCATCTCTACTTCCTGACTGGCTGCACACAGGACACAGGGCTGTCTAAGCAGCATCTGCCCAGGAAAATAAAGCCCCCATTTCCTCATCATGTAGAGGAGATCATTAGCATAATATCCCTCTCTGTAAGGTGAAAACAGAATAATAATTGGTTTGCCCTTTTCTCTCTGTGTGTTGTAAAACAGTTAGGAATTAATTTGAGGATAACTGCGCTATTAATTCTAAATGCTAAAGACGATGTGGGGAGCTGCGATTTGGATATACAGGCGGAGGTCATGAAACAAAGACTTTCTGTAGCGTTGGTTCTTGGTCTTGAAAGACCTTAACCACAGTAGTTAAACACACAGGTGCAGCAGAGTCGATCATGTGATTACAGGAAAAAGAAACCAATAAAAAAAGCACATTGACAAAGAGAGTTAATCCCCACATTCTAGAGGTTATTCTCACCACTTACGCTGGTAAAAATTCATGTTGTACACTGCCAGGTTTTGCTAGGACAGTCTGTGAGTTATGGTGTTGCTGTTTATGTTCTGACTTCTAGGATGCATCAGTCTGTGCTTACCCTCATTACACAAGCCTACAAATTACATGCATCCCCATTATAACTAATGAGCAGCACTGTAATCAGAGCCTGACTGGGGCCGGATGGCTCTCTCGGTGAATTTTAAATACTGTTTACAATAACAGAACACATTCCAGATTCTACAGACAGCTGTCAATATCAGCCTGTCTATGCATGTAAATATGTACTTGCAGATTAGCGGGTATGTTAAATCCTCTCTTTCTTCAGTTGCCTGTCAGCGTTGGACAAACAACATCACACAGGCATTTTGGATTGACAGACAGACGTTCGACATCACCAAGACTTCTAAATCGCACGGTTAAAAACGCACATAGGCATTCATGTTTGAGTGGTTAGCTACGTACAACATCCCATATAGCATTCCAACACTCCGTTCCAACAGCCTGGACAACATTATGCATTTTTTCAGGTCGTCTTATTAGGAGCAGATCTGAGCAGCCGTGTACCTTAACACGGGCTCCGTGCAGAACATCGCCACGAGTCCCAATTACACATAATGATGGAGCCTGGATCGAGGAGCCGATGCAGATTGTGCACCAGTTCTTTTGTCACGCGAGGCAGAGTTCCATACTATCATTCATCACCGCAGTCATCTCCGGCGCTACTCCTAGAATGCTGAGACAATGCTTCACCGCTCATCACGCATGTCGTTATTAAGTTATTTGTATTTAACTGCCAGGAAAAGGACAATAAAAGCCCAGTTGCAAGACATTGTGGGGCTTGTCTGTTTCCTGACCAAACGTGACATTCTCTGTCATCAGGGAGGAAACGGGATAATATTCTGCCGTCCAGAGTACGGGTCTCTCCAGAGTCGTTCTCAAACAGATATCCTCCCGTCTTTTGATACTTTTTGTCGTTTTCCAATCAATGGCAGCTTTGAAACCCAAATGGACTGGTAGAGGAAGGTCTTTGTGTAACATGTACAGAGGCGGGGGGAGAGCTTAGTGTGAGATTTGAGGGTGTTGTGCTGCTTCGAGAGAGAGGACTGTGTGCTTGTTCAGTGGCTTCCTCCTAATCCAGGCCTTATCTTTGTGTTTGATCCGCAACTTGTTCCTGAGACAGCATGAGCAGCAGCTATTGCTATAATTTAAAGTCAATACGGTGCTCATGATCCTTCTCCCCGGGCTAACGGAACAGCCCCTCTCTCAGGTGGAGATAGTCATCTCTGGCGCTTAGGGGGAATCCTCAGCTTGACTAGTTCTCAATTCTAGGCTTCTGGATGAAACCTGTCCAGAAAGGAAAAAACAGTTGTCATACTTTTTTGGCTTACGTTTTTTTTGTAGGCTCGCAGTTATTTTCCTGTGTGTTGGTGTCTGATCTTTTCTGAGTGCCGTTGAGGTTATGGCATTTACTTGTGGGTTTTAAGAGTTCGATTTTATTTTAGTATGGTAGGTGATACAGAGTAAGCCATTAGGGAGATCTCAAAGTTCCTGGTGTAGCATTCTTAGCTAAGTAGGTGTTGCATACTTAAGGACTAACTATTGTTGGAGTGGATTTAATAATAATAATAATAAAAAAACATAGATACAGTTAAACCACTAGTAGTCTACCACCCTTAAATAATTGTCTTGCTTAATGGCAAAACATGAATTGGATCAATTTGTATTGCAGTAAAATCTGGAGATCACAATGAGACCACCATTGCACAGATTGAATCTGAAAGTGATATTACTCTGTTGTCACATCTTGCTATTGACTTATGTTTCTGAATAACAAGGCCATTGTGACATCAATAATAACTTTGATGGTTCGTTCAGAGCACTTTAACTGAGTTAAGATGAAGGCACTGAGCCTGATCCACAAATCCCCTCCCATATGAATAAAGTGAGGGGGCCTAAGCTATTTATCCTGTGTGAATGACATGAGATACAAATAGAGGGCTGGCTCAAGGGCCTATTAAATCCAGACATATGTCATGATCTCCAACGCCTTACACTAAAACTTTCAACAAAACACATATCTGACAAACACGGTGACATAGCTGTAAATTTGATAGCCGGGGTCAGTGAACTCTCGCTAGATAGAGGTGAAATGTCAAGAATTGATTCCTTTCGTGACCACAATTTGTTTTGACACAGCTTAAACCGTTTATGGCATTAGTTTGTAACCTCTTGTTTTGTTAGGGAAGGGATGTTATATTCTAAAGACTCATTTCTGTTTAAATCTAAAGAAGAAAAAAAAGAAATAATAATTATTGTCTCGCAAGAAGCCTATAATTTGGATGTGTAATGTGCGTTGGTGATGTCGCTGACTTGATGTTTACAGTCCATTTATGCAGGTCAAGGTTGGACTTCAATTGATTGCAAGATCCTCAGCATTCCATCAAACTGGATTTTGATTCTATACACACTCCATCTTCGCAACAAAGTGTGCCTGATGTCTTGAATTGAGACGCCAATTTGCACTTTCAAGTCTTGCCATGGAAACCATGATATTATCCTGTTTTATGTATGTCAGTGGCCCACTTATAACCTAAATGACTAGTTTAGTTAACCTTCCTGTTCAAGTATAACATATCGTTATGGCAGCAACAGTACCCTGCATAATTTTCAAAGCATTAACATCCTTTGCGTTCCTCCTCCTTGCTATAAATACCCCTGACAAGAGAACTGTTTCAGAAGTGTTCCTCACTGTGAGTGTGTGCAGGGTTTCAGAGGTGAGACACTTTGATAGTACAGCTCATGAAATATTTGCTGACTTCTATCAGCTAGGGGACTAGTGTTATGGTGGTGCCACTGCTATGTGCCCCTATTAGTCTCCAAGGATTTTTCCTAGCCCACTTTCACCCGATGCTTGCCAATTAAGCAGCCGAATTATGTATAATAGTCAGAGTCACTTGCATTGCGGAGTGCGGGAAAGCATAGGGAAGGATGACAGAGGGATACTGTTGAATAATTAGAGTGAATTTTTAGAGCCCTGGAAACTCAATCATGTACTGCCATATGCTAACTATTTTTAACCTAATCTTCCCCCTGTCTCTCGCTCTCTCTCTCTCTCTCTCACTCTGGAGTACAGTACCACACTGTTCTCTGGTTCTTTGCAGAAATCACTGCACACTTTCTCTGTGTCCTGCTGCAAGTTGCAATCCCAAAAACAATGGGGGTATGCTGAGATATATCTTGCTCTTCAGTGTGGTCTGAGACAATATACAGCCGTGAGTAAAAGTGAAATTGTCAGTCTTGGGTCTCCACAATTATTTATTTCACTATAAATATAACAGAACCATTGTTTTTGAAAATTGAGAACTTAATGTATCCTTTTTAAGTAAGAAAATGAACAGAAATGGCATTGACAAATGATTGACACCCTAGACTCAATTTGGTAGCAAAGCCTTGGGTCAAAATAACTACAATCAAGTGTTTTCTTGGATGAGCTTCCTGCACCTCTGTACAGACAGTTTGGCCGGGTGTTCTAGTTCAAACTGCTCCAGTTCTCCGGCCTTCTCCAAACTGATGTTTTCAGATCTCTCCACAGGATTTCAATGGGAGTTAGATCTGAACTCATTGCTGGCCCCTTCAAAGCAGTCCGAAGTTTTGTCTTCAACCGTTATCTTTTTTATTCATTATTTCACCGGATAGGCCAGTTGAATACTTGTTGGGACTCTCCAGGATAGCGCCTGTATGGTACAGAATGTCAATAGCAAGACTGTTATGCAGCAACCGAATTCCCGAAATATTTTGTTTCAACCAGGTATTTGAGCAGAACTAGTTGTCATAGAAACTCATGTAATTTGTTGTTCACATTTACAGTTCTATGGAATTCCAGTAGATGCTGTGTGCTTCTGTGTTAGGATTCTACTTGCGGGCTTTACACACAGTTCCTGTAGTCATCAGTATTCTAATGATTCACACCACAACGATTCCCTAATGATTATTTTTTGAGATAGAAAGATTGATGAGACGCTCATGTCCTCCTTAACCACCAACTAATTAACTAATTAGGACGTCCAATTGAAGACTTGCTCTGGATAATGCAATGTGGCTTTAGCATGGGTAAACAGCTCTTAAATGCAATCCAATAACTGCTTGACTCAGCCTTTGGGATTTTTTATCTCTGTTCCTAAGCAAAAGTTGTAACTGTATACATTCTAAAAAAAAACATAAATATGTTGATAAATCGGTAAATACATCAGTATGATATTTATTATCAAAATAATGCAGGATTTCAATATAATCCCGTATTCTTCTGGTGTTGATGTAGGTAAAGGGGAAGTTGACAGGGCTGTCCCTGTGCCTTCCTGATCCTCACATGTGCACATGATTGTACAGAACACTCATCAATGAGGTGTCTCTTGCCCTCCATCTCTGCCCTTACAGAGGATCCACATCCAAATGATTTTCCATCATGCTCCTCTTTGGCTGACTTTGACCCCTGCGGTCCTGGGGTGAAAGGCCACAAACCCTTGATGCCGCACAGAATCCATTATCTGTATTATAATTAGTTTGTTACCATTGACTTAACACCTCTCGCCTTATCCTCGCACATATCTTCACCTGTTCCTGCTCTCCTTCTTTGGGCCAGTGTTGTGTTGTCCTCCAAACAGAGGCCACCCACACATAGCTGGTCTGAGAAGTTTGAAGTGTCAGCACTCTGTGGGTTTTAATTGAGTGGAGCTATTTTATGATGGTTTGTGGCTATTGTTGGTATAGGCTTTTTAGCAGCTCCAGCCTGTAGAGAAGATCTGGTTCATCTGGCCACCCTCGAGCCTCCTGATTATGATTGAACATAATGCCTGTTTTGTAGTTCAATCTCAGCTTGTGTTCGGTGCTTTGACACTAACATTTGAGGGTGTAATCCCACATGGCTCCATCTTAAAGGTTAATAATCCTTTTAATTAAAGGATAAGCCCGCTATTGAACACGAAGTATAATCACTGAAGGATTACCAGGGAAATGAATGTAGCCTGAGCAATTAGTCTGATAATTAAACTTTAAGTGCTGGACCGAGATCAGAGAGCTCTAGCGATGTGTCATAAAATTCACCAAGTTGTTAGGGGGTTGTGGAAATGTTAGTTTGCGCTTTACCGCAGCGCGCCTGCGTGCACGCCCGGGGTGGCTCTGAAACATGGCGTCCCAGCGGAAAGAGCTTCAACAGCTGTTCTTGCCTGAGCCTGGTGTTTCACAGAATATGATCGCTCCATCAGCGCCAGTGCCCACTCTCTAAACAGACACATCTGCATTCATCAAGCACGTTTATCAATAAACAGGGCCGCAACAATTAGAGGCCTCTGAGGAGGAACAAAACAACAAGACGGGAGGGGGAAAAAAATCAGCCGTACACTTTAATCACCAATGCCGTTAATCAATAGAATGCCTTCATATCTTTTAATTAAAGTTTTATTCTCTGTGAATGTTTGGAGAATCTGCTTGAGCCTCTTTTCCATTAATGGAAACAGTTGGGGTTGGGAAATGGGGGTGGCAGCTGCTGATGGCCAGTCACGGTGGGGCACTTCATGTTTGTAATTGCATTTTGTCACCTACAGAGGGTGTTAAGAGTCCTTGTTAAAAGCAGGGGAAATCTCACAGTAACAATTATTGTAGAGCAAATTACCAGGTAGCCAATATCTAGGCTGTCAGGAAAGGTTAGTAAGAATCGGTGCAAGGAAATGGACCATTCAGCCATTCATCGTGGCCATAGTTGCTACCAACAAATTGAAAAATGAAAATAAAATATCATCAATTTCCCTGAAACGTCAGTATGTTAGTTTTGATTATCACAGTGATTGACAGTTGTAGGAATGAAAACATTGAGAGTGGCTTGTTCATTCACTTTCAGGCTTAGAACTTTATGTTGTTGAAGAGAGACAATATATTTGGCTGTACACGTGGTCTAATGATCAGGTGAATGATGTCAATCAAATCTACCCATGAACATCTAAGAGTCTATCAGACCCAGTGCTTAGAATAGATGTAGACATCTAAACTTTACACATTCTTCCATGGCTTACAGTATTGTCAGTGGGACACACTTTTGTATTATTGCACCGTCCGTTTCTTCCCCTTCTGTACATGGAGGTAGTGCATACATAACGTAGACATGCATTCACTTAGGAATGTACAGTATGGTCCTAGTTTAAATAGGAATGTAGGGCCGGCGTAAAATGTAATGTTTCATTTTCTGGTATAGCCATTGTGTTGATTGGGCCAAAATTATTGTTTTAAATTCATTGGCAGCGACCCTATCCTTTGAATTCCATTTATATCCAACAGTAAATTGAATTATTGGAAAACATTCTGACATGAATTCAGTGAAGCAGGAAAGGGGTTAAAATCAGGGAGCCATAAAAACAATAAGGGAGGGTGGGAAAAAATAAACTACCCCAATCAGTCCAGGCTCAATACTCAGCCTCTCCACTATCACAAGATTTAATAGGATATGCTCTACGTATATTTATGGATTGCAAACATTCTGCAAATCTGTGGTAAACATGTCACCACTGGTCTAAAAGTCAGCAGTGAAAGGAAAGCACTATGGCCTTTCATTGACAATAAATGCAGAATGTTGTAATACACCGCACACTTTAGATTTGGGAAAATACTTTGGAATTTGATCCAATCTGATGAAACCAGGCCTTACGATGAAAAAGGCTGCACTGCAGAAACTTTTGGCCTGATGTTCTTAGTTGGCCTTACGGGTAATTACAGTAGTAGGCAAATTGAATACTTTGCCCTTCATTCACCATCTCGGAGCAGTGGGTCAGTAAACAGAACAATGATTAATGCTTCAAGGTACCTGATAAACAACCTTCTGGTGATTCGGATGAAAACAGTACAATATTATGTTCACTGATTTCCACTCAGAAAGCTAAAGATGCAGTAATCCCAGAGCCTCCTGTATTACACTCAGAGACACCTCTCTCTTACGCGTCTTCGTTTAATCATCTGCAAGCTGTGACCGTTGTTGGTTCAAGTTGAGACCTGGTATTTTTGCCATGTAGGCTCATGTTTTTTTATTGTTGTTATTTTCAAGAATGGGCCGATTTTGCCATTTAATTGAGGCTCATGGGCTTGGGTGTGAAACAGCACACAGGGGAATAAGCACGTCGAGAGGCTGAATTTCCACAGCCATTAACTGCTCTACACTCAATTAGAATGCATAGAATCCTGACATTTTATAACTTATGAGTCTCCAGGCCAATATAACCTAGGCCAGTAACGGTGGACACATTCTAAAGATACAGACCTCGCTACTGATATTCACTGTAACATGAAACTAATCACTTTCTGATTTTTTTTTACACTGCAAATTAAATCTGGATAAATGATGTTAATGACGTGACCAAAACTACCTGGCGCACTATTTTGTCACCATGCTGTAAGTGGGGCTATGTAACAAATGCCACAGATGACTGGGTGAGAAGCTATTGCCTCCAGCTATCAATTAAATCTACTTTGAGCATTCTCATACTTGTCCAATGTCTAATAAATCATGTTGCATATCAGATATGGTGAGGATACCTAATTTTAAAACTGAACTGTATCGGAATGCATCATAAATATGAAATATGAAAGGCAATAAATAGAGACACTAAATAAAATGTAAGATGTGTTACACTACTGCATGCTATATGAGGAAAGGTGATTCTGACAATCAGAATTTATGATGATAGAAATGTACTGTGATTGCTGTTTAATTTTCTTTGGTGATCTTTCGCCACCACGATAACTCTGTAGCAGAACAGACAGCTCCCATTTGGCATGCAATTAATAACGGTGGTCTGCTGTGAGATTTGGCTATTATTTCTAATATGTTGCTTGATTGTAAAAAGCACCCTTTCCAGCAGTACGATTGCATTCATTTATATCTTGTTATTTCTTAAATGATTTCCATGCCTTTAATTTAAACAGAGTGAAAGGAGATTTCTGCTCTGCCATCAGTAACCCAGTTTAAAAAAGAAAGCAGTTATGTGAGGGCTTTGAATGCAAGGATAAGTTTCCATTTATCGCCTGCACCTATACATTACATGCTGTAGTGTTCCGTGTTGATTGTATCTCTTGTGATTGCAAACAATCATTTATTATGTGCAGCATGCAATTAATTAGGAGCAATCATAACATCTAATCAGAACACAAAACGTGAATACTGAACAGATTCCACATGAGTCAACCAAAAGGTACCAGAATTTTTTGCTCACTTGGTATCTTGTGGGGGAAGTTAGTAAAGGACGTTGGTCAGGATTAAAGTGTCTACTGGGGAGTTGAAGGGCTGCTAGGACAGCCCTACTAGGAGTTCTCCGTTGGTGGTCGGCCGGTAATGTGGAAACAGGTGAGGCCGCCCCGTCATCCACAACAAAGAGTCATGAGAAATCCGCTGGTGGTCGAGCCACCCTGGGTCAGCATCACGGTGACTCCTGACAGTATGACAGATTAACAACAGTGAGTTGAGCTCCGCATTCTGAGCCGCCCACAATCTCAATTATGCCTGTCTTAATGTACATTGAACAGCCGCGATCGGAGGGGCCACGGACGGGGTAAACACACTTGCAGGAAGCAGACTAGTGACAGGCTAATAAAGCGCCATGATTGATTCAGCTTGATCGGTGCCAGATTGGTTTATTGTGTAGGAGGAGTTGTACCAGATTGTTTGTGTTTCGGTAGTACTTATCTGTCTCCCAGTCAAAAGAGAGGAACGGAGGCAGGGTGCAAGTTTATGTCTATGGGTTGTCTAGTAGGCTTATATAGGCATGTTTATATTTGCATTTGCATGTGATGTTGTATGGCACTTACATGTTTGAATAGACAGACAGACGGTCAGTCAGACTGATTGACAGGATGGAAGACAGACAGTTCCCTGTACTCCATGCATTTTAGTTACTGCACATTTTCGTACTGGTGTTTGCCCTTTTGAAAACATTCTACATGTGAAAGTGAGATCACCACGTGAAGAACGTGATTTGAAGCTTTTTTCTTTACAATATATTGTACAGGCCTGTGTATATTACTACTAGCTATTGTATTCTTTATTGACTCAGGAAAGGACATGGGAAAGATAGAAAAAAAGTGTGCTGAAATAGCAGAGGGAGGGAATTGAACCCATACTGCAATATTATATGTGCATGGAGGGAAGATGATTAGACCACTGGACCAACCGACACCACATGTCCAGGTTTCCAACATGAAACTGTAGATTTATTTTCACATGCACTTGTTTTTGACATTATGAACATGTGATGTTCCCATAAGATTTATTATTATTTTAGTGTTTTAGATGAATGTTTTTCTGATATTTGGATGCTTCGTTTGCAGGAAAATGGTCTGGATAAAAGTAATGGGCTGGATTTGACCCCAAGCTTCAGTGCCACATGTGCACCAGTGGCAGGAGCCCAGACAGCTGGATCACTCAGATGTTTCACATGTGAAACTGCAAAATTAAAATGTACAACTGGAATTCACATGTGTATTATGGAAACATTCTCTCTCAAGTATTGTACTTCATTATGTGGCAGATTTGCTTATAGATTGTCAGAGTAAACAAATAATTTCAAGAGTAATGTTAGACTACTGAAGTGCCTATTGTAGAGTTGTTCTATGACTGAAAATCTGGGAACGTTATTTTTCTTTGTTTCTAAGCCAGTGCCTAGCCGAGGTGTCGGCATATAAAGTATGTATATGTTGGCTTGAAATTTTACAACCCATTTTGTTTTTCAAACAAAAAAATGTATGCTGTCTTTTGGATTAGAACATTTTTCATAACTGGCCCAAACAATTTGACTAGACTTAACTGACAGAAAATTTAAATAAATTATTTCGGCTGTGACTGTCTGCTTGCACTCATATCTTGGGAAAGAAAGTTAACACATTTTATTAATGGAGCCTATAAAGCAACTAATTGAGCATTCCGGAACTTGGTGAGTTGGGCATCTGCTGCTGATATTGTTCAGCTCCAGACCTCCACCAGACTACCTTTATTAGCCCTCTGAACTAGGCTGTAGGTCAGGCCATTAAAGGCAGGAAGAGCTTGTTCACTCAATATCGAGACGGCCTCAAAGATGACAACTGATCTAGGACCAGTGTTTAGGATCCATTTGCACGGATCTATGGTCAATAGAATTTCATAAGAAAGCATTTTGGCCCTTCAAAAGCTAATCCCAGTTTAAAACCGTATAATTGAGCACAATAAATTCCAAACATATGTGCCCTTTTAAAATGATACAGTGTTCCAAATGGGTACCGCTGCGTGTTAAGAAAACCTGTGCATGTAAAGAAAATCTCACACTTGACTTAATTACACTGGCAATGGCTTGAATGCTAACATATGGGAAACTTTCTTCTTTTATTCCTTTTTTTAGAATTAGTTCTCAATTTTAGCACTAAAGGTATACAACTGCAAGAAGACATGACAACTGGTACAATATAAATAATAAAATACTACAGCTAACTGCACCAGTGTTTGGATATTTTATTTAAATTTAGAGTACAGACCATTGACATTGCTGTTAAGTACATTTTTCAATGCAACTTTCTTCAACCTGTACCCCCTACTGTTTACTCTGTCTATCAACAGTCTTCTCCATATGTCTGCAGCCTGTCTGCTCCAACGTTCTTCCTGCTCTCCTTCTGTTTATTAAACTGTGTAGAACCATTTTTAGATGTCATGCGCAGATCTGTTCAGGTACCACAAAGTGATGAACAAAAAAGGTCAAGCACCTTCCATTACGTAGGCCAACTCCTGGCATTTTACCGTAATCAGCTTCAGAGGCCCATTAATAAAGAGCCATAAGCTCTTTGATTGTAAATCTCAGTGACCTTGAAGGCACCAGAGAAAGCGCACATCTGTAAACCAATCATCGCACGGCTAGCCCTGTCAGCCACGCTCCTTCACACACACAGTCACTGACTGCCACTTGTGATGCTTAACAGAACTATTGGGATGGAGAGGCAAATAGAGAGAAAAAGCAGGGCATTGTTCGTCGTCTTTATGAGAATCCATCTACGTTTTCTGCATCTGAATTACATGTGATATTGATTAGAATAAAAGGGAGTTGCCCATCACCTCTTTACACCATTTATCGATCCTCACTAAAAGCCTACTCTAAAGAAAATATCAATGTTTTTGGATAGTCCAGATGCATGTGAATCACAATTCTAAACGTTAAGCCTTTGGATTCCAGAAAAATATTTTCCCCCACAATGAAATTCAGAAGGCAACTGTGGTCATTGCTTATCTGTAAGAGCGTCACACACAATATCTCAGACACCGTTTGCACAATTCTAAGGAAATGGGGGTTAATGAGTGGGTAAAACACATTTACTATTGGAATTAGAATGACATTCGTGTTTGTGTATTGAACCGTGTCTTTGTCTCAATCTTATTCATATAGTGTAGCATTACACTATGCAAACTGAACACAGTTTGTGAAATTGAGGCCTTTTAGTATTTTTTTATGGTTGCGTTTTAAACTACAGCCTACCCTATGTGATAGATAGAACCCCTAAGCAAAATGGGGTTCAACCAGTCTTATCTGGTCCCCTCATCGTCACATTAGCCTATACGAGGGGGCCTGTCTACAGCCCTATCAGGAGTCAGGATTCAGACAGAGCAATGATACTGTAGACCTCAGCACTTCTCACCTGACTCCACTGGCCCAGCTTACCAGCTGGACAGAGATGAGTGTTAGTATGGATTTTAGGAGAAAATCAATGTTGTGAATAGTAATGCCCTTTAAATCTGTGCATTCTCTCGGAGAAAGCATGTCTGTAGAAAACTGTATAATGTTCAACATTATTACTGAGCTGCCAGTCACTCCCACAGTACTGTGGATTATTGGGCGAGCTGTTTGAAGGACATCCAGGAAAACAGCCTCCATGATTTAGTAGGTAGTGCACATGCCATTACAGATGAACAGGAGTTTGGTGGTGAAGAAGATGATAGTAACCCAGTAAAAACCCAGTTAAACTCTACTTGCATGTATTCTTAGCTGTGGCCTTGCCAGACGTGTGGGTGTCTGTATCCTGAGCTAGCATGGAACCATTAGCGGCTGTGCGTTTCTCCTCTGGCCTGCTGCCTCCGCTGTCAGGCTGCCTCGCCTCCTCCCAGCTTGTCAGGAGCACTGGCGAAGAGCTGTAAAAACCTTTCCTCTCTCCTTAACAACTGCAAAACAACACACACAACCTCGACTGAGGTGCCCACATTTCTGAGGGCTCTGACAGGACGTGCCGCAGGCACAAATTGTAATTCATAAAGGTTAAGGGGGTCAATGCCTTTTATTATGAGTCTGAGTGCATCCAGCTTGATGGGGCCCGCATGCAAATGGAAAGTCTCTGAGTGTTATAAACAGCACCACAGACAGACAGAGAAAGAGAGAGCCATGGTGGTCAAGGCTGGGGGCGGGAGGAAGGGGGAGACTGGGGTGCACTTTCTTCAAATTCCATAGCGGTGGAGGACCCCACAACTGTAGGTCTGTTAATTAGACACTAAGACAGTGACCTCAGGTGGTTGACCACCACTCTGATATGTCTGTCTACTGTAGTTGTAATTACTATGCTGTTAAATGTTCCTACTTCTAAATAATACGCTTCTGGCAGACCAGCATACAGAATATGGTATGTATCATGTAGCCTACACACGACTGGAATATTTAGTTTACAAAAAGAACATTGTACACATATTATCAATTCATTCAGCTGCCTTGCAAAGGAACCCAAAAAACATGCATACATTTTTTTAAATTAAAATAGTGAATATAAAATTCTGTCAGTAGTGGATATAATTATGTGAAAATAATCATAGCATTCCAGTGAGAGCAGTATGCTTTAGAAATTGTCCAATTCTGTGAAAGTTCTGTCCTCTTTTCTACATAGACCCGGAAACCGATAAGGAATACAATTGTCGAGGAGACGTTATTCGTGTGTAAACTAGAGGAAGAGTGTCATACTTTCATCCAAAATACTACATCCTAACTAAAGAGATGGAAACAGGTCGTGCCTGTGTTTCCATTCCATTATAACATCTGTTCCAGGATGGGCAGAGCCATTGAGGCCATGTCAGTGGTCCATATGTACAAACCCGTTTCCAAAAAAGTTGGGACGCGGCGTAAAATGCAAATAAAAAAAGAATGCAATGATGTGGAAATCACTTCTTCCTATATTTAATTGAAAATAGTACAAAGACAACATATCAAATGTTGAAACTGAGAAATGGTATTGTTTTTTTGGAAAAATACATGCCCATTTTGAATTTGATTGCCAGCAACACATTTCAAAAACATTGGGGCAGGGACATGTTTACCACGGTGTTGCATCAACTCTTCTTTTAACAATGCTCTGTAAGCGTTTGGGAACTGAGGAGACCAACTATTGTAGTTTTGTAAGTGAAATGTTTTCCCATTCTTGCTTGATATAGGATTTTAACTGCTCAACAGTTTGGGGTCTCCTTTGTTGTATTTTTCATTTCATAATGCGCCAAATGTTTTCAGTGGGTGCAGGCAGGCCAGTTTAGCACCCAGGCTCTTACTACAGAGCCATGCTGTTGTAATATGTGCAGAATGTGGTTTGGCATTGTCTTGCTGAAATAAGCAGGGCCTTCCCTGAAAAAGATGTTGTCTGGATGGCAGCATATGTTGCTCCAAAACCTGTATATATTGGTTTTGGAGCAACATATAACAGCATTAAAGATGCCTTCACAGATATGCAAGTCACACATGCCATGTGTACCAATGTACCCCCATACCATCATGGATGTTGGCTATTGAACTGTGTGCTGATAACAAGCCGGATGGTCCCTCTCCTTTTTAGCCCGGAGGACAAATTTTGATTTGTCAGACCACAGGACAGTTTTTCACATTTAGCCTCTGTCCATCTTAATTGAGCTCGGGTCCAGACAAGGCAGCAGTGTTTCTGGATCTTGTTTATATATGGTTTCTTCTTTGCATGGTAGAGTATTAACTTGCCTTTTTGGATGCAGCGACATACTGTGTTCACAGACAATGGTTTTCGGAATTGTTCTTGAGCCCATGCAGTGATATCCACAACAGAATATCTGTTTATAATGCATCCAATATTGGTTTTCGGCCTTGTCCCTTGCATACAGAGATTTATCCAGATTCTCTGAATCTTTTAATTATATTATATACCATGATCCCGAAACTCTTTGCAATTTTACTTTGAGAAACGTTACTCTTAAATTGTTATTCACTATTTGCCTGCGCAGTCTTTCAGAGTGGTGAACCCCTCCCCATCTTTACATCTGAAAGGGATGCTCTCTGGGATGCTGTATACCCAACCATGTTACTGACCTGTTGCCATAATTAGTTGTGAGACGTTCCATCAGGTTTTTTTAGCATTACACAACTTCTCCAGTCATTTGTTACCACAGTCCCAGCTTTTTTGAAACATGTTGCTGGCATCAAATTCAAAGTGGGCATATATTTTTCAGGAAACAATAACATTTCTCACTTTCAACATTTGACATGTTGTCTTTGTATTATTTTTTATTGAATGTAGGGTTTAAATGATTTGCACATCATTGCATTCTGTTATTCTTTACATTTTACACAGCGTCCCAATATTTTTGAAAACGGGGTTGTATATGTTAGAGAAAGGAAAAGATTTGAATGTCACTGGTCAATGAATAGAGGATCAGATAACAATCCAGAGGGTTAACCGATCACATTCAGGTTGTCATGTGGTTTCATACAGTCGCTTAGCTAATCATCAACGTAATTTCACAGGAATAACTGCAAGATGAAACTGTGCATATTTTTCACATATATTGTGCTAATGACAGGTTTTTGATCCAGCACCCATTTCACCTCCATTCACAGCTTGAAGGTGGGCAATGTCAATCTCTACCAGTTCTGTCCTCTAAGCATAGCAGTGTTTCCCATTGAGAAATTATTTTGAAATCAGCCACATCCCCTCTGGATGAACTTATCTTTTTTGGAGAAGAAAAGCATGTTTGTTGTTTTATTGTTTCATCAATGAAATGTCTTGCATAACTTAAGTTGTTTTACTACTTTACACATTTATTTTTAGGATCCTCCCCTATATGTAATTTGCTTGATGACACACAAGTGGAGAAGGAGGGAGAAGGATCTAATTTCACACAAACCGTTTTTTGTGCTTGTTCAATCAACTCATTGTCTGTCCTTGATTACCTATGAACTTTCTCAATAGGAGGTCGGAGAAAACAAAGGATAAAATAAAGCTAAACCAAATGATAAAAGGCCGTTAACATTCCTGTAGTGAATTGAAGTCCTACTGATCCCGCTGTCAACAAAGGGCTATGCTCACAGCTATCCCATTATTCTCAATTGCACCCTCTGCTGACATGAGACTGCAATATAGTGCAATACAGAATCACCAGGGAACAGGGAGGAATGATGTAATGCTGAGGACATAAAATCCCACAAAATATAAATAAAACTTAAACTCGCTATTTAAGATGACATGATTGTCAACATCAGAATCAGATGTCAACATGACATGTCAACATGACATGTTACATTCCAGGTTGATACATTGATAAGAACTAATATGCACCTCTGTTTGTGCTTCTATAATTGACAGAATTATGCAGGTTCAGTATACATGGAACATATCTAAATGCAATTATATCAATGCCCCATTGGTGGATTAAAATGCACTGCAGCTCAACGTCTGCAAATAAAGCCATTCTATTTAATCTGCTGTCTGCAATGAGTAAAAATGAAAAGGATCCTCCAGTGGCTGTTGATTCTGTCATTTCCATAGGGCGATGGAGGTTTATGTTCCATATTAGTAAGACTGATTCTTCAGTATTCTTGAGACCAGGAGGTCAACCCCCTGTGCACTTCAAAAGAGCTTACCTGAGGAACCAGTGTGGGATTCCTCCATTGGGGCAACTGTACAGCGGCAAAGAGGGGCTCCCCAGACTCATTACCTTTACCTACTAGCCCCAGCTGCTGGAGAGCCATTCATCAACATTACAAATCCTCCTGGTGTGCAGTTATACCTCCAAGCAGAGAGACGCATTGAAAGGGCCCTGGGACATCCCCTATGGGTACAATGTAAAACTCACACCTCAACAGGTGTACTGGATAGAACAGGGCTAGACGACATGTTGGCACTCTCTCTTCAAAGAGTTGTTTTACAGGGCAGACATTTTATATATAGGCCTACACCAAAATAAATGTATTTTATTTCATAATTAATAAAAAATAAATGAACAGGGCAGCAAATCAGGTGATTTTAGTAATAATGTATTCTATAGTGTTTTACATTACAGAATGAATATCGAAAAAGTAAAACAACATTTTATAAAATAAAGTGGATATGATTGAGTTGGTCTGGACTACAATTTTCTTTTACATTTAGTTGTGTTATAGACTTTTTTTGCCATCAATCTACACACAATTCCCCATTATGAAAAAGCAAATAAAAAAAACTTGTTTCCAATTTCTGGCAATTCATTGAAATAAAAAAACTGAAATATCTTACGTACATTAAGTATTCAGACCCTTTATTGAAGTACTTTGCAGAAGCAGCTTTGGCAGCTGGGAAACAAAGGCACATTCGCAGACCAAAGCCACTCCATTGTTGGCTGTGCGCTTTGGGTCATTTTTGTGCAGAAAGATTAATCTTTGCCCCAGTCTGAGATCCTGTGCACTCTGGAACAGGTTATCCTCAAGGATTTCTTTTAATTTTGCTCTGTTTATTCTTCCCTCCGTCCTGACCAATCTCCCAGTCCCTGCCACTTAGAAGTATCCCCATAGCAAGATGCTCTTTCCACCATGCATCACCGTAGGGATTGTACCCAACTAACTTGGTAGAATCGCTAGTGAGCAACCTTTAAAGCAGATTTGCCGCACATCCTGGGCAGAAAAAACAGGTGATCCAGACATAATCGATACACATTTGATAATTGAAAACTAAAGACGTATTTTTAAACAACACATTATGAAATGTTAACAAAATCTACAGAAGTTCAAACCTACTGCCTCATGGTAATGTTCAACAGTTCCATTCGATTTTTTTCTAAAACATATATATTCACAAAGCCAAGCCTGAGGAAAGTAAATACATTTCTTTAGAATGAAGTAAATAGCTTTCTTTAGGATGTGTGTTGGTTAAATATTTAGGATACAACAACTAGATTAGACCTTCAGAATTTAAAAAAGGCATAAAATAACTACCTATAATTGTAATTCATGGAGTTCAGACTTTCATGGTAAATCATCATGAAAAATCGCAATACAGAATTACTTATACAGGGTTACAATTATTTATTCATGATCGGTTGGTTTAGAGTTCACTTAAATACTGATCTGGTATAATAAAGTTACAGCGAAATGACGTTACAGTGTCGCAAAATCTTCATCCGGGAATCTATAAACACCGATTGGCGCGTGCGCAATTTTCTACTGTGGTTCGACCTTCTGCAGTCGGTAAGTGTTTAATGGAGGTCTATCGAAAACTTGTCTGTTGTAAATCCTTTTTCATCCGTTTTAAAAACAACACCTTGCACCATACAAGTCAATGCTGCATGTTGTGTGTTTTCTTGCATTCATTGGCCTTCCATTATTTTCAATGTCGTGCATTTTAAAACCCACTGACCTTATTTGTCTTGTCTTCGCAGAAAGACCCGGGCTTCAATCTAATTTGACCTACCAGGTTAAAACAGAATAAATTCAAAATGTATGCTTGTGCAAAGTTTGTCTCCACGCCGGCTCTGGTGAGTTATTTTCCTCAGTCTGTTGAAAAACATGTTTTTTTTACACATTAAAATCATTTTTTTCCTTTGGTTGCGTTCACATGGGCCTATGTGTTGAACTTGAATTGAAGCTGTCTGACAAGGGTACAGAATTCGCTAGCTAGGTAGATGGCTAACGTCAACTTGCTAGCTAGTGACTAACGTTAACTGCCAATGCCCTACCTTGCATGTTAACTAGTACTTTGATTTTGCGGATCATAATTTATATTCCTAGTTATTATCTGCTCTTCTGAGACGCATTTGCGACCCTACTAAATGCTACTGTAGCCTATCATAGATATCCATGAATAAGGTCATTAAACTTGGCTTGCTTCAGCACCCTAGTCTGTAGTGTAGCTACCTATTGTAGTGAGTTTTCTGACTAGGCAACACTCAAGCCTGCTTTCTTTGTTTTGTCTCCCCACCCAAGGTCATGTTTTACTTGTCGTGACTAAACAGTTCAAAAGTATGCATAGAATATAAGAGGTTGTTTTACTAGTAACTTGTTGAATGTTCTGTCAGCAGTTTAGATGAGTGGATTTTGAGGCGTGTATTGGATTGTACTAATGAAGCGACAAATGTTCAATGCTTTTATTATTTTTAGGACCATATCGCTTGTTGTGGAATGTATACTTCTTTGCAGCTTTGACATTTGATAACTGCAGTGACAATACCTAACTGCTGTCAAGGGGCCTGCCGGTGGCCCCATACACTATTGTGCTGTTTTTTTACAAAGGAAAGCTGTAATGCTCAGGCCTCCACATGTCTTAAACTATTGAGCAAACGTGTGCACTTCAGTGTCATTCTCTTCTTGCCCTCAGGATCTCCCATGTTGACCCTTAAGCAAAAATACTGTTGCTTTCTTTTATTTATTTTATTCAGTTTTGTTTTTGTCCCTGGTGCAGGTCCGTGCTGGCTCCCGGGCTCTTTGCCGACCCCTGTCTGCCTCTATGATGTCCAGGCCTGAGGTCAACACAGAGGTGAGAGTCCTCTGGCAGTTAGCCTTTTGCTCTTCGCTATGTAACTGTCCAAAAGTTTTCAATCCTCCCAATGGTCATAGATGTAGGAGTGATTTCTTGTCAGTAAACGGAAGTGTTAATTACTTAATGTTTTTTTAATTTTTTTAGAGCAATGTAGCCCTGATGCCACAAAGCCCCTTCACCCAGGCAGCACTGAGAGGTTTCCAGACCAGTGCTGTGAGCAGGGACATTGACACAGCCGCTAAGTTTATTGGAGCTGGAGCCGCCACAGTCGGAGTGGCTGGATCCGGTGCTGGAATTGGGACAGTGTTCGGCAGTCTCATCATTGGATATGCTAGGTAAGTCCACTGCTACAAATATGATTAAATCTGCAGTTCTCAATTTCGTCTTTTGGAACAACCGATTCAAAGTTGACTTGAATTAAATTGTGATCATAGGCTGTGTTTTGTTTGGCAGGAACCCATCTCTAAAGCAGCAGCTGTTTTCCTATGCCATCCTCGGATTTGCGCTGTCTGAAGCCATGGGTCTATTCTGTTTGATGGTTGCTTTCTTAATCTTGTTCGCTATGTAGAACTGATATGTTCATAAACTAATTACAGATGTGACTACATATTTTATCGTGGCTACAACAGTTGTTCCTTATTGGTGTCATGGAAATGTACATTTTCAAGTCCGTCAGACACTGTCAAAATTACCAACATGTATTGTAAAAATGTAAGAATTTACATAATTAAAATGCATGTATTTGACTATTTAACACATGGCACTAAGTTTTCTATGTTGGAATCATATTTCACCACAATCAAGAAAACTAGCTTCTATTGAATGTCAACATGGCATAATGCAGAGGTACAGCTTAGACCCTGTACCTCTGCATTATGCCCAACCCTGTTCCTGGAGAGCTACTGCCCTGTAGGTTCTCTGTTCAACCCCATTTGTGACTAACCCCATTAAGCTATTCATCCAGCTATTTTTTTTTAATCAGGTGTGCTAAATTAGAGTTGGAGACAACCTACAGGGCAGTAGATCTCAAGGAACAGGGTTGGGCAGCCCTGGCTTAGATTTTCTGTAAATCAGTCTGGTGTATTTGCCATTTTTTTTCAATGCATTATTTTTGCTTCTGTAAGACCACAGTGATGCTTTCATTGGTTCAAGTGCAGGTCAATAGCAGTATGTAAGTAGGCTGCAAGGGATTGCTTGCTTTTGTATATAGCAATGAATAAATCTAGACAATTTGATGGTGCTAAATTATGGTCACTGGTCCAGTTTATTTTGGAAGCTCTCTGAATGTGCAGTCTCAAAATCTGCAAGTCTTAATGATCCCCTTAATTCTACAACTGGTTATTCACTCCAACATTAATGTGGGCTTTAGCTTTTGTGGTTGTAGTGATTTTGAGGGCACTTAAGAACACTAAAGTACTTGGTCGTTATGAATATAACCAGTCTCCACAGAATACATGAAAGTTAGGATGTCAATTTCTCTTTTCTGCATTGTTTTGAGAAATTCAATGTACCCTACCAAACAAGACCTTGGCATTTACTGTTCCTCCAGTGGAGGTAACTCTATAAACACAGAATACCATCTACATTTTGTCACCTAGCATTTCCTACCATGGGTCTTTGGGACATAGACTACTGCAATCCGTCACTGGTGGGATTAATTAACCACTGCTGTCAACTGTTGGTAGTTTTTTCTACCTAAGACTAAAGAACACTGGTAACCTGGATTTGTCTGTCGTTTCCTCACGCCGGTCACTTTCACTATTCAAGATTGCTTTGATGTTCTGAAGACTGCTTCATGTAATATATCTGCTGTCATACCAAAATAATGTTGGAATTATAACAGCGTCCACTTACTATCATACCTGAATAAAAACAGCGTCTGTGGTCTCTTCACACCACCGATGAAGATAAGTAGAAGGCAATCTACCATTTATTCTGAACCGACCGCTGTGTATCGTATGTGGGAAGTTCATGACGTATACGGAAGACGTTAGTCTCGCGAGAGTTTTTGCACAGACAAGGGGTTTGATATTAAGGATTGAGCCCGTGGGTAAGTGTCCTCAAACTGACAGCGATTGTACGCAAATATGTTGCACGTGTAAGAATTTCCTGCCATAAGTGGTGATTTAAGCATTAAGAATGCTAAGTAGTTTGTGATAAATACTCATCCTTCCTTTACTAACAGTAGTAAATAGAGCTAATATGGCGACGGTGGTATGTAGATGCTACCCTGCCTACATGGGCGTTATGGATAGGGTTAGCTAGCTAGTTGATGATGCTGAGGAGGGCTGTGTCAACAGAACCACTTACCCGCGCCGAATTTATGTCAACAGTTCTAAATAGCCAGGTTTGTTTCATATATTGCGTTTTTACTTTTGAGTAGGTACACTGTGATGTTGAGTGTCACCTATCATAATTCGAGTTTCCACTTACCATTTGACAATGATAGTTGCATATCCTTTTTCTGTAACCAGCAATTTCTCACTTTTTCTCCTGGCAGAAAAAGGCCATGCATTTACATGAGAGGAAGTAGCCAACTTTACATTAATAAGCTTTCCTCCCAAATTAAATGTTTGGCACTGCCTACTGTAAGGTGATGGCTATTGATCTGTGGTGTTCTACCTGCTGTACAAGTCGTTATTTCATATTTTGTATTCCAGGGTATAAAAGGAATTTCTGAATATGAGTGATGACAAACCGTTCTTATGTACTGCTCCTGGGTGCGGGCAGGTATGTTTTGAAAGTCCCTTTACTTTGCTTTATGGATAAACAGTCCTCCCATATTTGTTTGGCCAGTAAAGCAAACACTAAAGAATATTTATTTTGAGATGATGCCTACAATACAAAATGTTACCTTTAATATATGAGGGTGCCTGTTTTACCATTTAGAAATGAAAGCACTGTATGTAGTCCTCCCATTTGTACTTCTTTAAAATGTATTTAGACATTTTAATATTTTTTCGGTAAATTAGTCCAGATGTTTCTAAACCCTGTGGATGTCATGAATGAACGATCAAATCAGTAATGAGAAAGTTCCAGAAGAGCCAAGTTAATGCACTTCTCACCATAACCAATAATATCAGGGCCCAGTATAGGTCAGTTGGTAGAGCCTGACACTTGCAGCGCCAAGATTTGTTTCCTAAAGGGAAAAGTATGAAGAAGTGTGAACATTTATGCACCCACTTCAAGCCTGTCTGGGAAACTTACATGTCTGCTAAAATGTCTGTGCCCAGTGTTTAGTTGAAGAATCTCTATCAGTGAGAGATTCTTATTATTAATGAATATGAAGCATTTGTTCTTAAATACGAAATGCAGAAGTATGAAGCCAATTATACCAATTGAAGTTTCACTGTCGAAATGAAGACTGGAGCGGTGTATATGAAAAGTGTAATGGTGAAAATGATACATGTATCTTTTACTCATAGCGATTTACAAATGAAGACCATTTGGCTGTCCACAAACACAAACATGAGATGACACTAAAGTTTGGTCCAGCAAGAGACAACAGTGTCATAGTTGCTGGTAAGCATTATAAGAGACCTGATTAATTACTAAGTGATAGTATTCATTTAAGTTATGTGGGTGAGAGACTGCTTTTTGTTGCAGACCAAACTCCTACACCTACGCGCTTTTTGAAGAACTGTGAGGAAGTTGGACTCTTCAACGAGCTTACTAGTCCTTTTGAGCATGACTTCAAAAAAGCTGCTGATGATGATACTAAAAAGGTAACTATGCACTAATCAGTAGGGTTTTGAAGTCTTATACTCTTTGTTAGTAGTACAGGTTGTTCCAAATTATTTAATCTGATCTGCTGACATTTTTTTTGACATCTAGATGCCCTTGGATTTGTCGCCTCTTGCTACACCAATGATTATACGAAACAAAATTGAGGACCACTCAGCTGTTGAAGCACACCGAGACAGCCCGCTGCCTCACCCGGAATCTACCACAAATGATGACAAGGTGAAGAATTTGCTAAACTTCATGCAGTGATTTCCAGGCGGATGAGTTAATATAAATGTAAGTTAGATGCTAGTCTTGAAAATGTTATATTTTTGAACAACAACTATTGGAGCATATTCATATTCAGCATTCAAAAAATATTCCCTGTGACCCAAATTTAATATAAATGTTTGTTTTTTAACATGTACCACTTTTTCTGTGTAAGCTGAAAGTCTGTTAAAAAAGAAGACTTTTAAACTGAATTGTAATAACATTTCAGTCTGAGGGAGGTAAGGTTTGAAGTTCAGCGGTTTAGGAAATTCTGTTTAACGTCAAGGAAGATCATCAGGCAGTAATTGTGCATGACCTGTGCAGAAAAAAGGAAGTATAATAATTGATTGTTTTTTGTGCCGTAGTCTGATTTACAGCATGTTCCTGTCTTGTTCTGAAGGGCTCTGAGGGAAACGCGTGTATCTGAAGTCTTATCAATCATGAATGGGGTCATAATATTTTGGAGCTTGAACGGTTTAGAGGTTACTGTCACGGTTGTATGAAGAATAGAGAAACCCCACTGTTTATTACAAGCATATTCTGCCACTATCGCAGGTTACTTGCATATCCCTGGTTCTATGTACCATGCTCATATTTCTTTCCTGTTATACTCGCAACACCGTTTTCTAATCAGGCGTCCTACTATTTCTAATTGTGGACCCCTACTATGGGAAACACTTAAACAGTTCTTTTTAAAACAGTGTTACAACATTGCCTACGTTCTTGTGATTACAGAAAAACAGTTTTCTTCTGTAGATGGCCATATGGTGTCCATGAACCCACATAAATATCTTATCAGATATATTAATAATAAATTAAAAAATGACCCTCTGAAATGGGCATCCAGTTTTTAATTTACAGTTTTTTGTTTTTTGGTGGCCAAGGAGGTGGTTCTCCCTCCTTATGCAGCATCTTTTAATAATTTACTTACATACTAACATGTTATACTGCAAGCTTTGTCTTCTGTTCAGTATTCTCACTGTAAGGCTTATTCAGTTACTGCCTCACTTAAACAATTAATTGATTGATGGTTACACTGCTTCCCCCAAAGTAGACAAAATAATCCTGGACCTGTAGAAATTCAAGTTATTATTTGTACTCCAATCAAAATTACTTGACTATAATCAGTTAGAAATCTGCCTATTTTAATCTGTATTACAGGAAAAACACAAAGGTAGGCCATTGACGTAGCAGTCTAGAGAATGGTTTTCACTGAACTGTTATTTCAGCTGCGGTCTCATATGGTGTTTTCAGGAGGTATCTTTGCAGCCGACCTCACTGCCAACCTCTACTATAGTCCATCCTGCATCCCTCCAAGTCCCCAATGTACTTCTAGCAACCTCAGAGGCTAGTGTTGTTTTACAGCAAGCTCTCCCATCGCCAACATCTAGCTCTGTAATTACCCAAGTCCCATCCTCTAATAGACCAATAGTGTAAGTAATTCAAAAATGATTGCTTTTGATTTCATTTTTATTCATTTTTCAATATGTTTTCTGATATTGTGTCTTTATGATTTTGCATTTCGTGGCAGGTTGATTCATTGAAATGTATGCTCTTTGGTTTGTTGTCAGTGATCGATACTGGTACCGTAGTGTATGAGTACAAATCCATCTAATTACGCTGTCATGTTTATGTTATCTTATGTTCCTTTAAGTAGCTGCTCTATTTTTCTTTTTTGTAGTGTGGACCATAACCTTTGTAATATATTTGTTTATTTACTACATAATGGTGCTATGTTCTCATGCGGTTTGTTGTTTAACCCAGTGTCTCTTCTCTCCCCTCCAGTCCAGTCTCTGGCACTTTCCCTGTACTCCTGCAGCTTCCTAATGGACAGACCATGCCTGTCGCTATCCCAGCCACCATCGCATCAAGTGTACATATTCCTACCGCCATTCCTGTAAGTATTGCAAGTCTTTCCAATCTGTTGTTTCTCTTTTAAAAAGAAATGTTCCCTGTTTTTTCCTTCTGTTTGTGATAAAGACCCTGCTTCATCGTAGCAACACCCAACAGTCCTAGGTCTACTGTCTTCTGAAGGAACTCTGATGCTGTCCTTATCGCTTTTTTTTTACTTAGCCAGGAAGTCTAGCCCAGAATCCTTACATGTCAGTAGGAACACATTCTCTGGCCTTTTACTTCGATTGTGGTCCCAGGCACCCAAGCCATCACAAGGTGTCACTAGAGAGGGTTGGGGTAAGGCAGCCATATTTGATTACTAACCCCCAGACACCAGACGGTGCTGGTAAATTGTACCTCTTTCCATGAGCCCCCTGGGCTAATATTCAAGAAGGTTTTGAACCATGGTCTCAACTTTTCCCAATTTTACCCCTTACGCAGTTCTGGTCTTGCCCTCCCAGAGTAACTCCCAGTCTACTCGGGAGAGTCAAATGTCAGTCCATGTGTCCCAGTAGGCCTTTGTGCTGTGCAGTCATTATGCCGCGTTCAGAATTATAACCATGGTCTCAGTGACACAGCTGTACTTGGAGGCAGAGGCTTAGAACGCTCCGCCACTTTGGGGCCCCCGATGTGTATTTTGAATGCACGGATTGCCAATGTTCTGCTCAATGTCTCATGCCCTCTAAGCATGTTCCAGTAGTTAATGTCATGTATCAACACACGTTCACTGCTTTGGCACTAGTTCCTTTGGCATACATTGGATAGCCAGGGGATGGTAGCTGAACTAATGGGCCTTAGAAGAGAGCAGCTGTATGTCACCATGGCAAATACACTTACTAGGCCAAAACGAAAGTGCCGGGCTGTCCATAGAGCCTCATTGCTATTTGTCCTTGTATAGTCATTTCAATCACCACACTTGACTTCTGGCACGCTGGACAGACTAGGCTTAATGAATCTTGTGATATATTAACATTCCGCCCTATATGTTGGGTTTCAGTGTTGTTTAAAAATGGAAAGGCCAAGTGAAATGACTTGAAATCTGCCACTTTAAGTCATGCCCCACTAAGTGCTTGATTTTCCTTAATAAATCTGTTTAAAACATATATGTATGAATTTAGATTTCACAAACAGAATGTCTTTTAAGAGGACTTGTCATTCTTTTCCTGGGGTGCCTCGGACAGAGTCACAAGCAGGTAATACGTTTGTATTTCTGTATTGTATCATAAGTTTCCATTTTCAAATAAACCTCAACGTTGAAGAGATTAGCTCAATTTCAAACATCCCCTTCTCCAAGAATACCTACTGTTTCATGCAAGTACTCAGCAACTGATACATTAAGTAATAAAATAACTATTCTTATTTGAAGTAATTTTTTTTTTTTTTTACAATAGCATGTAATGATTAGAAAATTAAATGATTAGACGTTTTCCTTGTCTGTCCATTCTGGTGTTACTGACACGAGGTAATACAGACACTTCCTGTAGAAACGCCCCTGGTTGGTCTGAGCCACACGCCAACGGATGAAGACAGGCATGGCCCCCGTGTTGTTCTCTCCGGTCCCCATTGTCTGTGTGGAACACTGAGCAGCAGATGATTATCTCCTGATGGCGGCGCGGCGGGGAAAACCCCTCCGTTCTCCCAGTCTGTAGGGAGTTACTGACGAGGAAAGGACAAAAGGAAGACGGGGAAAACCACCGCTGGGCCTCCTCCCCCCACCCTCCATCCATTGACTTCTCCTTCCCCAATCGCTCTTCTCATCTGGCTCATTGTCAGGAGATGGTAGAGGAGACCCAGCTCCGGCCTTCCAGCTTCTCTCTCTCCTCAGCCCCTCTGTCCATATGCTCTCCACACAGGCAGGCAGGAGCTCATTAGCGTCCATGGTGAATCTCCATGTGGCGCTGCCTCCGCAAAATAACAGGCCAACCAGCCTAATGAGGCTGAGATATGAGGAAAACTCTAAGCGTGTGTGTCTGTGTGTCTGTGTGTCTGTGTGTCTGTGTGTCTGTGTGTCTGTGTGTCTGTGTGTCTGTGTGTCTGTGTGTCTGTGTGTGTGTGTGTGTGTGTGTGTGTGTGTGTGTGTGTGTGTGTGTGCGCGCATCATGGGGGTGGGGGCTGCCCGCCTCTCACTGGGAAATACTAATTCTCCTCGTGCTGCTCTCTGTGTGCCTGTGCTGTCAGCTTGTCAGACCCGTCACCGTAGTGCCTAACGTCCCCGGGATCCCTGGCCCCCCCTCGCCACAAGCCGTCCTGCCGGAAGCTAAGCTGGTAATGTCTTTCTCTCATATAACATCAACTGTTCCTTGGATATGCGCTTCACCCTAACTCCCTCACGCCCGTGATGTAAAATATATCCTCCCAGCAACTTCGGATAGCCTGGGTAGCGTAATGCTGTGTAGACCCTTTATGTACTGGTTACTGTAGTTCCAGGCTTCAACCAGAAGGGGGGACTACAAACAAGTGTTGTCCAGTGACATTAGCGGCTTGTTTGACTTAAATTCACTGAAGTCTGACTGTTGTGGATGCTAGTGGGCAGCTTCTGTCCCCTGTACATGCCTCAATGTGGGTGCATTGGCAGCGCCTCCAGGCTGTTTGTTAGCACTGGTGGATGAAGGGATGTGAAGCGCTGTTGGGTAGATCAGTGGCACGTGATGAAGTGCGTATCACGGAACCTGTAAGTGTTCACAGCACGCCGCGTCCCTGAAAATTAACAGGTAAAGCTTTGCAATATAGGAGTGGGGGGCAGATGCCGGGGGGGGGCGGTTTGTTGGGTTCCAGGGGCTCAGGGATGACAAACGCAGAGACAGCGTTGTGCTCAGCACGCCACTGTCGTCGGGGCCAACCGGAGGGGGGGGCTTCCGCCGAGAGCCAGCTGGGGGCGCCTTGGCACGGGCTCGGAGAGGCGCATTAAGTCAGCCCCACCCCGCGCGAAACCTTTTGTTCAGCAGAATCCTGGCTGACCTGCGCTCCCCCCGCCGCACTCGGCTCATCAGCAAACACCTAATGAGCCCATGTCAAGAAGAACGACCACCGCCCGGCCTTCAACCAGCCCCCCCGCTCCCCTCGCCTCTCCGGGGGCGCCGAGACTGCGCTTTACAAGGACTGATGATGCTGCAAAGACCACAATAATGATAATTAACTGGCTGAATTTAGAAGATTATGCTGTTAATTAGTTGCAAAATAAAGATAAGTAATATAGTAGCAGATGGCTGAATAACACCCCTGAAATGAAGGGTTATTATACTGATGAGGTTTCACATATGAAATATGAATCTGACTGGCTTCTCCCTCCTCCTATGGGCTGTTCCAGGAGAATAATATCTTGTTTCTGCCAGAAGAGCTTCTGGAAGGGTATTACACGATAAACTAATTTGGTAGATAGATTGGTCTGGCGAAAGGTAGTTGTTAGAATAATGTGCTCCTCTGTTGTGCCATGTAAATGTGTTTCCAGTCACTTTGTTATGGGCTGAGAAGGCTCGTTCACCTTCAGTGTGTTTACTCACTGTTCCCATGGTTTAGTGTTTGGGGATCCAAATGACTGGCTGTCACCGTTATGGAGACGGGGGATGGCGGAACGTGTTGTGCTGGATTTGGTGTCAAAACATCAATAATTACAAATATGTATTTGGCTTGTGATTTAATTTCACAGTACGCAGCGTGACTAACTAGGCCCAGGTGTAGACTGATGTGGCACGTCTTGTTTGGGATCGCCTATATACTACGGATTTATTTCGCCTTGCTACTTTGTTAGCTGGTTTTCACGTCTGACAGATGCACTAGGACAGAGTAGGGGGTTGGGCGATGAGGCCACTATGTCGTGTGTTCTGAACACACTTAGGAGACAACATCCCCTGACAGGTTGACATCACCAGCTTGTCAGGGGAATAGGATATTGGCCCGTGACAGCAATTAGAAGTCCTATGGAACATTACTGGAGCAAGTCTTTCTTTGCCTGTGTAATTTCGAACAAACAGGACGATTGGTTTCATCTTTTGCGCTTTGTGCTCCATTGGGTTCTGTTCTTCCCCTAGAAGTTGAAGGCGGTACTGAGCCAGGAGCTCCCTCAGGTAACCAATGGAGAGGCTGGTGATGTTCAGAGCAGTGCCGTGACCCACACTGCATCCCTGGCCCCATCCCCTGCTCCTTCCCAAGCCCCTTCCCCCGCTCCAACTCAAGCCCCAGCGGAAGAACCCCGCCCCCAGGCGCTCCAGCAGCCTGCCACCTCCACCACTGAGACACCTGTGAGTACCGCACAACAATTGGCCATTAGATGGGGCTCTGTTTAGTTTGGCCATTGAAGTACCTGTGGGTCATGTAAGATTTTTACTGTACTACTGGCATAAATTACCAAAAGACATCTGCAGTTAATGTTTTAAGTTTAAATTAGTAAAAAAAAAAAAATAATAATAATAATCTGTATTTGTTGAGAGTTTCTGAAATATTCCCTATTTAAACTTTCACCGGTCCATCTATCTGTTTGCATTGACGCCTTAACCACCCTGGACTAGTTAATACTGTTTCGATCTCATTCATTAAGGGAAGACAGGGAGGACAAGTTCTGTCATTGCTTGAAATTGTCTTGTCAGCGTTAGAGGCACGATTCTACACAGTTCACTTTTGTAATCAGCACATTTGGTGATGGGAATGTTCCCTTTTCAATTTTCAAGAAATGTCGAGTGAGTTATACTTACAGGAATTAATTTATCCAAATAAACATCTCAAAGAAAAATGATTGTGCTTTTAATTCACTTTATTTTTTTTTCTTGAGTGCGTCTTGTTTTGTGATGATGTTGCTACATCCCAATGGATATTGGACTCCATTTGCAGTCATAATTGGCATTTTAATTGTGCATGGAAGGCTGTTTTTGGGACATTTACCTTTCAAGACATTAGAGACAACACCAATGAAACTGCTCTAGCAGAATGATCTAACTGCTCTGGACCTTTTTGAAGGGAACAAGCCACACATTAATGTATCTAACTAATATATATTTTTTTATTTTACCAGGAAGGTTGATTAAGAACCAATTCTTACAGCAACGAGCTGGGGGGAATGTTGCGGGGAGAGGAAGAGCAATTAGGGTTAACTGTCTTGCTCAGGGACTGAACGAGGGCTTTCACATCAGCGGTTGGGGGATTTGAACCAGGGACCTGTCGGACAATAGTCAGATGCCGCCCCAAAAGGATAACTCATCCCTCTACTTTGGTAGTACATAACTTGACCTTTTTTTTGGCCAATTCTGATGTGGCTACATCACTCATTCCTAGTTTAAACCGTAATGAGGAATTTGTATTTAATGTGTAACTGGCACACCTCTAACTGGACTAAAGAGTGAGCTGTTCTCTCAGAAACAGCACCATCTAGCGGTCAGAACCTGGTAAAATTAGGTTTTATGATGGGACAAAACCACTTCAATAACCATTTTCTCTGAACTGGGGAAAAACACCATCTCCAGATTTGCTGAAAATACATTACAATAGATGAAGAATCAGTGCTGTTAATGCAGCTCCATGCTGCTGGTCAAACATAGATTAGTGATACAGTGTATCAGTATAGGGTTTGGTGGGTGGGTGGGTGGGATTTCAGCCTTTGTGGGAAACCTAAATGAGTGTTAAGAAGAGATATGATCCAAATTGGGCACTGAGTGCTAAAGGTTTTTGAATTAATTCTGTCCTATAAATCTAATTTTCCAAATCACAGAAATGATTTTCTATCATGGTGGTTGTGCTAATCCTGTTCCTTGTGCTTTTTGAGGTGGGATAACTCATTAATTACTGGATTATCTTGTTTATGCGTCATATTATTTACTTCCAACAACTTTGGAATAATAATAAGTGATTATGATTACATTTTTACATTAGCCCTGAGAGATATTGTAGTTACATTAGCCCTGAGAGA
>JACXGI010000002.1:0-31496 GCA_016801175.1 Esox masquinongy
GCCAAACCAGACTCAGCTGGAGCAGAGACAGGAAGGAGAGGTGTCTGATTGGTACTGTCCTTAGGCCACATGTCACTCATATTAGTTTGTGGCTGTAGTCAGACACGCAAAAACTTGGTCTCCCTGTAATATACAAACTTAATCTTTCATACCTGCAGGCACTGCAACAATCTGTCATCTACCAGAATGTGTGCCTTAAGGAAGTCGCAAAACTATGTTTGGAGATCCCCTGTATGTTTGAACATTGTAGAGCTCCTGTATGCTGTCCGACAGTATCAATTATTATTTACTAGACGACGTTTTTAATCAATAGCCCATCTCCACATTGGCGCAACGGCACCAACTATTATAGTAACCTGAGGTACCCCACAGCACACCTCGAAGGGAGTTTACTTCACACAGGACCCCTCCCTTGACTGATGTAGGAATGCCCCTTTTGGGTGCTTGTTAAGATTATGGTTTTGGGGTGTCCAATGTCCCCCCCCCCATTCTTATAAAAGCCTAATTTAGGGGTGTCATTTCACATGGTATACCTCGATTGTTTTCATCATGTCTTAACTATTGATTGCATTATGAGAGACCAAATTCTGTATCATGATCAAGGTTATTTCCTATCGTGTTAATTATCCAGATCAACCGTAAGAAATTAGTGTGTGCTAACCTAGCTTACATTGACTGTAATGATAGCCAGGGTGCAGTCTGTGTACTGTTATTGATAGTTTGTTACCGGTAAATGTTTGCTGGATGTCAAGTGATCCTTACAAAGCAAGACCAAGTCTAGCTTTCAGCGGGGCTAATTGACTCGTGTAAATTTGAGAATGCCGGTTTCTGTTTCAGAAAACAAAGAAACATGGCAATAGCATTTGGCAAAAGAACTCCAACTATTCTCACACCTTTTGTAACAAAGATTCAACCTTTTTGTTAAGAGTTTATACAACCCCCAGTAGCCATAAGACTTTGAGCAACCCATCCTGCAGTTAATGTATCTTCTGAGTGTGACATACAATTGACTTGCTACCGTGCAACGGTAAATAAATATCATCAACTGAGGTTTACGTTTGAAGACTTCAGATTTTAAATCGTATTACTTAGAAGAGGTTGGTTGAGTTTCAACATGCTTCTACGCCAAAATTGCAATAGAAGTTTTGAAACACAAGGGGGGTGGGGGGCCTAGATTTTGTACTAAAACCCCCAAAAATACATGGGGAAAAACAAAACCCCACGAAAATTACATTTGCAACACACTGTAAAAATGAGGAATTGTATGGATGTGTTTCACCATAACTATGGCCAAAACATGGTTCCTGATAAAAAAAAAGTATTGTGAAAAAGTTGCTCCTAACATGACTTTGTTCTAGAATGACTGCTGCTGTTAAAGAATTACTGAATCGTACATAATGAGTGGCGTGGTATAACCCAGTTGTTGACACGACAGAATGACATTCATTTAACACTTCAGTTGACAAACTTCTTCCTCAATTATGTATTTTTCGGGGTAGGACCCCTTTGATTTGAAAAACATTTAGATTTTATAACACCTACTAGATGTTGCCACGGCATGAAAAGTGAACAAAGCAGCTTACTTGGTCAGAACACGGCACATGCAAAGCCAGCATTTGTGGGTTCGAACCCCACGCCAGACAATATATGACAATGTAGTTACTGTACGTTGCTCCGGACAAGAGCGTCCGGTAAGAGATGCAGATGTCAATGGCACATTAACGACTTTACCAACTGAATGAGGCGGGACGGTTTCTCGTTACCTCCAACTCCTCAGTGAAGGCAGCGAGGTCCTCCTTCCAGAGATCCGCAGGGCTCTGCTTTTTCAGAGTGCTCAGCTCCGTCATCTGCGATAGAGGACAAGTCAGCGGCGTGTAACAGAATGCAGCCGGAAACAAAGCAGCTGTTTTTAAACTGACTCAGGGCCACTGGACAGGGCCGAGAGGAGGAGGCAGACCTTGGCATCCCTCTGTTTGCAGAGCTCCTCTTTCTTCTCCTTGGTCAGGTACCACATGGGCATGTTCAGCAGGTAGTTGTAGTCCGGCCCACTGGTGTCTTCCTCCTCCTCTTCCTCGCCTTCCATCTCCTCCACGGTCTGTCATTAATAGGGAACACAGAGGATTAAAGCTATAATGTAGGTTGGTTTAAAATCAGATAATTACATAATCATGGCTGCATGGATGTAGTTTGGATTGTGTGATGACAGTTAAAAAAAAGAGGGGGAATTAAATGACTGACCTTCTCCTTTTCCTGGGCCTCTTTCCAGGCCTTGACCGGGTCAGAGTCGTAGCCCATCTCCGTTAGCATGGTGATCAGCTGTTTTTTGGGCTTGTTCTCTGGAGACAGAGGGAGACAGTTGGTCACCAGAGAGACAAAGAGAGGGACACAACCGCCAGCGGAACACATCCCACCTTGCATTCAAAGCTACACTGTCTACGCCACGTCGAGAACCTAAAGGGTAAACACCATTTGTACACAGACCTGAACGAGCTGAGGATTAAACACAGACGTTGAAATGCTTGCTCTTTGGGATTTTAGGCTGGAGATTTCAATCAGTGCTTTGTGATAACTGCCGATGCAAAATAAGCTTTAGAAAACGGGATAAATGGTACACACCGATAACCAGGGTTCCCTGGATCTTCTCCAGAATGAAGCGGGCCTGGTTGGTGAGCTTGGCGCTCTCTGCCCCCAGCATGCCGGCCAGCCAGTCCTTCCTCAGGACGTAGTACTTCATCCTCAGCTCATAGAAGTCCTTCAGCACGTCCTGCACAGTCTCATACTTCTTCAGGCTGCCCACGTGGTCAAACAGCACCTGAGGAACCGCAGGTCAGTTGGACATCTTCAGTCTTACAACTCGAGACGCCTTCTGACGTTCCAGAGGCCTGCACTCGTATTGCACCAGTAATCCCAGGAGTGACGCGTCACGTTGTCTAAACGTTACCCGAAGGATCAGCAGTGTTTGCGGAAGGGTGGTCATTACCATGGAGTTGCAGGTGAGGGGCTGCTGGAGCTTGAAGACCTTGTGCAGGCCGGCCGCCTCTGCCTCCCTCAGCCTCTCCTCGGTCATCTTGACCACGAAGCGCACTGTGGTGTCCGTGTGGTACTCCTTGTAGTCGGTGATGAGGGCCGGGACCTTCTCGGTGCCGTTCAGCATGGCTTCCAGAACATTCTCCTTGTAGGACTGTGGGTGAAATATGACACGGGTCGTGTTACCAGGTGGAAAATGCATAGGAACAGAACAGTCTGAACTTCTCGTATTACAATGGATCCATGTTTCCTGTTGCATTTTCTTTTGCTACAACGTACATTCTATTGATAACAGTGCAGATTACTACTCTTAACACAATTTTGTTATGGGAATGAATATATAATAGCAATTCAACAAGCACATTCAACCAAGAGGGAAAATATCTTGACAGCAAGTTCTATAAAGCTAAGCCAACCGTTGGTAAGGGGGCACCACAGGCCAGGGTATTAAGGCACCCACCTGTGTCCAGGTCTTGACCGGCAGCTCAGAGATCTCGATGGTGGTGCTGTCGAGGATGGCCACCTCTCCATTGTTCATGTATTGGTTGGTCATCACCTCGTCAATGGTGCCTCTGAAGCCCTTGTAGTTGGGGAGCTGACCAGAGCAAGGCATTTGGTTAATATGAAAAATCACAGAGAAGGAATGGTTTGGTTTAAAAACACTGATTTATGTAAAGGATCACAGAAGGAACCATTAGAGTTTGGGGTTTAAGACTGCAATAAACTCTAAATGATCTGATATAAACTATGGGCCAATCCCTAACCTGCTAAGCAACCTTCACATGAACACTGTCTGAAAGCTGAAATACTGAATATGGGATTGACTCTTTCAGGCAAAAGCCCAGTTGGTCTGAAAACAAATGGTTTCATTTGTCGCAATCGGCAGATACAGATAACGTTTCGCCTATGAATCGGTCAAAAAGATCGCTGGCCGACATATCGGGGCATCCCTAATTGAAAGGTTGCCAGATCAAATCCATGAGCCTGCAAAATGGCAAACCCTTTCTGTCCTTGAGACAGTTAACTAATCCAGTCACTCTGGAATAGGGCGTCTGATAAAGGACTAAAATATAACCCTGTGCAGAGTCCTAGCTCCTCCCCACGGGCCTTTATCGCCCTAGCTCCTCCCCATGGGCCTTTATCGTCGACTCCCCTCCCTTACTCACCATAGGCAGTGGCTCCTCCCCGTTGAGCATGCGGTGGAGGTTGTTGACGATCTCACGCACGTCAAAGTTGGGCAGGCGGCTGGCCCAGCCCGTGCCGATGCCTTCGGCGCCGTTCACCAGCACGGTGGGAATTATGGGGATGTACCACTCGGGCTCCACGCGCTGGTTGTCGTCATAGTTGTACTTCAGCAAGTTGTCATCCACCGGTGGGAAGAGCAGACGAGCCAGGGGGCTATGACGTGGAGACAAGTGGGGTTTAACTGGAGCACACCGGCTGACATTACAGTAATGTAACACCCACCATGTGGAAATAGTACTTCACAGTTTCTTCAGAGTCAGGTATTGATGTGGCACAGGGATGGGCATTTTAATAATAAGATCCGTTTTGGGGGATATAAAGTTTAAATACATTGGTTTTAGTAATTTGACATGTTTGTGACCTATGCACCCGTTTCTGACCTACACAAGGAAGAAATGAAAAAAAAGTCTTGAGTTTTATATAGGTTATTTATATATGTAAAAATAGAAAAAAATTGTCATTTTTTGTGTTAAAATACACTTAAATACATGAACATGAGACACATTAAATTATTAATCATCAACTGCCTGGATTTTTGGCCAGAGACCTGTAATATTATTAATTATATAATATTAATTGTTGCATTTTTAGTTATTGAACAGAATTGCTATATTTATTCTGATAGGGCTTTTTGTCCTCCAGCAGGCATGTTTCGGGGCTAACCTGAGCATGGTGAAGATGTAACGTGGGCTGGCAGAGTCCTTTCCTCCGTGTAGCCGGGTCCCAAACTGACCCATAGGCTGCAGCAGATTCAGGTTGTTGCTGCCCACAAAGTTCTGGGCCAAGCCAACGATGGTCATCATGAGAGAGATCTGGCAGCGAGACAGAGAGATACACAGGAGTGTCCATTCAGAGAAATATAAATTATATATATAATCAGTATAATGAATAATTAAAATATTCAATGTATATAATGCCTGCCAGTCAAGGGTTGTTGAAGGTTTTCACTACATTTCCCAGGTAACCATTGGGTCTCACCTCTCCATGGTGATAAGCAGACATCTCAGCCACAGAACCAGCTAGCTGGGCCACCTTAACCTCCCGCTTGTCATTCCTCTTGAAGCAGCAGAACAACACCTTTCTCTGGCCTGGCTTCAGACCTGGGACAGACACACAGACCCATCTGTAATTTAAGGCCCGGTTTCTAGGACACAGATTAAATTTAAAAGAAAAAGTGTATGTCGTTAATATTTCAAATGTCAAAGCGTCATACATGTATTCTGGATCAGTTTGACATTGATCGTTTTACAGTGATCAAGTAAAAAAGTTGGTTTGCAGTTCAAGTAAAAAAGTTGGTTTAAAAAAAACAACTTTTTTACTTTAAAAAAAACCAACTTTTTTATCAAGTAAAAAAGTTGGTTTGCAGTTCACACCACCTTCGCAGCGAAACTTAAAACATCATTATACCACTAACCATCGACCAGGCAAGGGATGGACCTCTCGTTGTCCGAGTTGGAGAACAACACCAGCTCCTTGTTCACAAATTCGTTGTAGGAAAGGGACTTGGTAGCCTGGCCGTACAGGTAATCCTACAATAACACATGAAGACAGCCGTGTACAACTAGAATTTTAGATATCCAATAACCAGAATGGTTCACAGAACGTTGATTGATTACGTGATGCACCAACTGGGTTGCCCTGTAAAGCAGGGCCGGACAAACTGCGGCACGAAACGATCCAATCAGATACGCCCTCGAGCCGAAATGTGTCTCTGCCCCTGCCGCGAAGGGTAGTGATGGTCAAATGAGGCTTCATTAGCGTTATTTTAGCAGCAGGATATTATGCTGGCAGCACACAGATTTTCTTTTTCAAAATAAAATCCATCAATGAAATTTACAGGGAAATATAGTAAACAATCTAGTCTGTAAAAAAGAACAGACAAGAACAACATTGGAACGGACAGTAAACATAAAATGTAGAGACTAGATTGTTAACTATATTGCCTTATATATTTCAATGTTGGCTTTTATTTTGAAAAAGAAAATCTGGGCTAGCGCTGCTAGCATAATATCCTGCTGCTAGAAGAACGGTAATGAAGCCACGAATGGCCATCATTACCAAAGGGTCAAAGATGACCGGGGACGTACCTCAGGCAGGTTGTGCTCCCTGCGCTGCCGCCTGTTGACCATGAAGTTGGTCAGCCACTCTTTACGTTCCTCGATCTTCTTCTTGCTAAAGGCCTGGTGGGAGAAACGAACAGGGTTGGAGTCCATTGCCCATGGAGAGACACCGCTTCTAATACTCGGACGCTGAAAGATACTATTCAGATCACTTAAACATTTGAAAGGAGACCAATCAAGAAACACTATCTAACAAATATTTACACGAGGAGTCTGATCAGAGACACCATGGTCTTACCAGGGTAATTGCCTCGTCGTCGGCAGGTCCAGCGTACTTGAAGGGGATGCGATGTCTCTGCATGTCGCTGAAGTACTCCTTTGCCTCCTTCGAGGTGCTGGTCCCCAAACCTGGAGAGTCCCAGGCGATGTTAGAAGCGTGTCTAAACGTCAGCCTTAAGCAGGTAAGGGAAAGACATGGTGGGGCTGCTTACGTGTTCAGCTTCACTACCACAGGGGACAAACCTTTGTAGTATTTTATCTTCCAACATTTAATGTTGGGCTGTTTATCCTTCCACTCTGTGAACTCTGGGATGCTGTAAAAGGGCAGCTCCTGCTTCTTGTTGGTGGCCTGGACATTTTCAAAACATGTAGGGTTTTAATAATCACGCCTGGGAGTGCTATATGGACTGGAAATTTGACTGTTAGATATCTTTGACAATATGACTTGATTTAACCGATCTATGCTGGACGTCTCTCACCAACAGATGGCAGTGTTGTTACATGAACATCAGTTCAGGACGCTATGCAAGCATGGATTACCTTAGTTCTGTACACACGATAACATCGACTTGACATGATACTCAATATAACCATATTTAACGTTTAGGTTCACCAAGGGGAGCAGACTCGACCCCAAATCCCAAAACGACCCACGTACCTTGATAATGGGTGTGATGAACTCCTCCAGGAAGTTGTGGCGTAGCAATGAAGGCCAGTTGTGGTGGATGAAGTTGATGAGTAACCCCTTGATGTGGGAGCCATCCTGGTCCTGTCCAGACAGACATCCACACAGGAAAGCATCAATTTACGGAACACTGCTTCGTCTGAAACAACGGGCCCACTTGACTGACCATGGATATCTGGCCGAGAAGCACAATCTCAATTCTAGAGTAGAGGAGCTTTTCTGGGCAGTTTAACATTACGAAAAAGGTGTATGTATGAAATAAAATTCAAATAAGCAACTCATACAAGTCAAACAGGCTTCACAAAGGAATGTTTACGGGCTAAGCTGTAAATCCCAGAGAACGTGCCATTAGGCAGTACGTACCTGATCTGTCATGATCATGAGTTTGCCATAGCGCAGGGACTTGAGGGAGTCGGGGTCACTGTAGTTCTTCTTGTACTGGAGCCCCAGGATCTTGATGATGTTGTTGATCTCAGCATTGTCCATAATCTGATTAGAGGGACAAGACAGGGACCAAACCATCAAAATAAACATAACAGATTACAGTAGTAAACAGCCAACTATCTTTGTAACAAATATGTTCAGGATAATTTAAATTCCAAACAATTCCACATCGCAAAAATTGCCAGACCTCAAGTGTACCACACACCACACACACACACGATTTCACCCGCTTATTCCACCACAGGGATTGATAGGGCCCTACAACTGGACCCAATGACGCCCTTGAGACCAATATAGAGGTAAAGGACCATCTTCTGACCTGCTTGTGCGAGGCCTCCCGCACGTTCAGCATTTTGCCCCTGAGGGGAAAGACTCCGTAGCGGTCCCTGCCCACCACGCCCAGACCAGACACGGCCAGCGTCTTGGCCGAGTCTCCTTCCGTCAGGATCAGAGTGCAGCCGCTGGAGTTCTTACCACCTGGGAAAACACAAGTAGATTTTAGCATTAGATGGAGTATAGAATGTTTATTTCACAGGCCACGCTGGTGTGTGGTCACAGGGCTCTACCCAGTGCACGTGTTTTACTCATTTTTAAAGAAATAAACAAAAAAACTCCAATGTCAACTATATAGGCGATTTGTGATTCATACCACAGGAAAAAGCTGCCATTAATGTTTTCTAAGTATTTCTGTTGTCCAGATTAATAGCTGTACCACATTTGTTAACATGCTTGGTGGTTCTCAATGCTAGTTTCTGTGTAAACTGCAACTGTCGGCGAGGATGTGAAATGACAACTGTAATGTCAGCAGAAAGAAATTCTACCCACCACCGCTAGTGCTGTAAAATGCTGTAATATCTGTAAAATGCACATTGTGATGAATTTACCTGCATCATTGGCATCATCCAGCTTGGGCACGCCCTTGATTTTGGTGTGTTTGACGGCAGAGCACTTCTTGTTGAGCTGAGTCTGGGCTTTGAACTTCACCCAGTTCATGATGCTCTCTACTATCCCACAGGAGTTGGCCTGAGTGACAGAAACAAACCACATAAAAGATTATTCAAGAAAAATAATAATGGATGTGTATGAGTGGATTTGTGCTTCTAATTGAGGGAACAGAGATTTAGATGCTGTGGCATTGTAGTGTAATGAAAGATGTGTTTTGGAAGGTTTGTGAAGGTGCTGTGTTGTCTGGTGTCTCAACTCAGTGGGACATCCTAATTACACACTAATAGGACCATTGTTTCCTGAAAGGAACAGACATACACAGTGGGGGCCAAGGTAGCCCCATCAGCTCAGACAAACCAGGAGTGAGGATGGACAAATCAACAAAGTAGACAAATGACTTTCATTGGTTTAACTGCACTGATGTTTGGTCTTTTAATGTGTCCCATAAAGGGATGAACTCTCCAATAGGTTTCAGTGCTGTACATGTTATGTATCGTTTGTTACAGGTAAATGTTTACTGGATGAAGAATCCTGCAAGACCAAGGGCCTAGCTCTGGATGGTTCTAATTGAATATATGTAAATGTTGGTTTCTTTGTTTACACTGTTTTAGCCAAGGTGGGGTGATGCTATTATAAATGCAATGGGGGAGTTTGGAATCGGTCTATCTGGGTGGGATAAATAGGGAAACTTGACTTAGTTGGAGACAAGTCTGCCTACAAGGGGTAGATTGAAAAAGTTCAGCCTGCCAATAACTATGATGGTGCATTTCTACACTGCCATCATAGAGTCCATCCTGACCTCCTCCATCACCATCTGGTACGCTGCAGCCACTGCCAAGGACAATGGCAGGCTGCAACGCATCATCCCCTCTGCAGGGAGGGTAATTGGCTGTAATCTGCCGTCTCTACAAGACATACACACCTCCAGGACATGGAGGCGAGCGGCAATGATTGGGGCAGATCCCTCTCACCCTGGAAATGGACTATTCCCCAGGAACACATGCCATTTTACTGTATGGTTCGTGTTAAACGACCTACACCTTATGGGTGCTTATGATAACTGATATAGGCACATACACACACACAAATCGAAGTGACCAGACTGGTCATCCCTGAGTTCCGGGTTGCTACACCATCCCTTGTTTTCGATACTTGACTGACGAGGAGCATTGAGTATAACGTAGGCCGTGAAACACATGATCTTTAAAATGTTTGGCTTGTGATGAAAGATTAGCTACCTTTTCTAAAAACTTCCAGCATATTATGGTCATTTATGATTGCCCATGTTTACAATCAATATGGAGTCAGATTACTACATATTAAATTATCACATAGGTCATACAGTAGATTCTCCAGCACTTATTTTCCTACCTGTCCACTCAGTAACATTCTAAGGGGTAACCATTTTCCCCTCACTACAGCATCAGTGGCTGAATTTCAAAAGAGCAAACTCTGAATGAAATCAAATGATACATCAAGACAGACTGGGCAGGTCTCACAACCTCCACAGTTGGAGCTTCACCAAATGAATAACATAAAACCATTTACAAACCAGGCACGACCATTCCAATAGCCCAGAATTCCCAGTCAACGGCTTACCTAAAACGGAGGACAACCTCAATATCAACATCCCCACAAAAACAAAATCGTTTCCTATTTAACTTTCTATTTATAAAAAAAGACTAACTTCAGGTAAGGCCTCTAACCTGTTTGATGAACTTGTCACTGAGGGGGCAGGTGGAACCGAAGCTCTTCTGCTGCAGGGTCATGTTCTCCTTCGTCTGGGAGTCAAAGGTGGGGTTCTCGATCAGGCAGTTGACAAACAGCCAAATGTGGTTCTTTACCTGGGGAGAGTTGGACAGAAGGTACAAATGTTCACATGTGCACTTTATGAAGAGTGAACGGAAAAACAAGATTTGGGCCAAATATGACAGGGAGAATGAGAAGCTTGACGGTATGGTATGGTGGCAGTACGGTGGTGCACCTGAAAAGGCTTGACGACCACTCCAGCCTTGTTCTTCTTCTTGACCACCTCAATGAGCTTAGCAGTCACCTGGTCTGCCACATAGTCAGTGTGTCTCCCACCCTGGGGCCAGAGGACAGACACCGTAAGAAACACCGTAATCCCTCATTTACTTTAAAGCTTAATGTACAACACTCAGGACAGGTTAGAAAGGACCCATATATATATATTTAGACCGGTTGCATCTTGAAAGACGAAAAGATGGCAAGCACCTCGCAAACTTAACCTTGAAAATCACGGTTATGGCTGAAGTCATTAAAACAAACCCCTTTGGTCAACTGCCCTGTTACCTTAGTGGTGGCAATGCTGTTGACGAAGCTGACTTGCTGGAAGCCTTTCTCGCTCATGGTGAGGCAGACCTCCCAGCGATCGTTCACCGTCTCATGGACCACAGTGAGGGGCGAGCCCAGCTCGTCCACTTTGTCCTTCAGGTACAGGTCCACATAGCTACGGAAACTAGTCACCTTGGGATTTGATGGACGAGAGTTAGTGAGCCTCAAAACTGTCTAATTAAATCAAGTTTGAATTCATGTTGCAACGCAATAAAAGGAGCAAACGTCCAAGGGGGTGAATACTTTTGAGGGCCACTGTATATAGCATGCTCTTCGTACGTTAATCGTTCCGTACTAGTACGTAGGCCTGCACTTACAGGTAGCTTCTTGCCATTGAGGAATACTCGGACCCCCTTGGTGGACCCGGCGATATCGTAGGCCCGTCGGGTCATGATGGCTATGGTGTCCGTGTCCAGGGTCTGCATCTTGAATTTGGACAGGTCTGGCTGGAAGGTGATGCATGTGAACTCGTCGCCATCAAACGGCTTGATCTTGGACTCACCGGCTCGTCCCATGTTGTCATACCACGTCTATAGGAGCACAGAGCGCACAGGTAACGGCAAACGGTACAGAATACACTGCACTTATGTATTTAACTATTTTAATTACTACGTTTGTGTTCACTGATCCCTTTGCCTTCAATGAGGACCACAACGGACTTTGTTTTATATCCTTGATAGATTTAGGTATGTCTGTTTGTTGCTTGGTTTAACAATATTCCTGCATTTTAAATGGTCAAATTAACAGAATCAGGCGGTTGGTCACTTGACACAACATCGTAAGCTTGGGCATGAAGAAACCTATGCTTTTCTGTGACCCACACTTTGTTCAAGTTGCACAAGACAATATGAAAATGTCTATTAGCTGTAGTTTATGGGGTTGAAATCAGCATCCGTGCATAAGCAAATTATTTCAGAGTTCACCCACAGACATTTTTAGTTGCATACGCCAGCAAAACTGCCGTACTGTGGAGCCCTGCTTTAACGGGGACGTCGGCTTAGTTTGACTGACCTGCTTGAAGGTCTTCTTGGACTCCTTGCAGGCCGTCTCCACGGTGAACTTGTTGCTGAAGATGTTGCAAAGCTTGGCGCCGTATCCGTTACGTCCACCTGACGGTAGAGTCAAACAACATGTGAAGATGCAGATGGTGGGTTTTCACAAGCCCGGTTACATTGACATGCGACAACTCCGCAGCCTTACCGGTGACCTTCTTCTGGTCATCGTCGTAGTTACTGGAGGTGAGGAGCTGCCCAAAGATGAGAGCTGGCACATAGACCTTCTCCACCTTGTGCTCCACCACCGGTATACCCTTCCCATTGTTCCAAACACTGATGGTGTTGTTCTCACTGAAACAGGAGGGACGGGCCCATGTCAGTGTGGTATAACTGAAGGAGCAAGGCAAGAGGGGGAGGGTACATTGCTAACACACCACAGCTAAGGGCCGCTTTTACGGCATGACGCAGAAGCGAAACGCCTTGACACAGCTTTTAGCTGTGGTATACTGGCAAAATACTAATACCACAATCCCCGAGGCGCTGCCAGAAATTTTTAACCGATCAAGCAGTGCAATGAGAAAAAAAAAAAAAAGATTCTAACACGCGTGGCATACAGTCATATATACTACGGCTTTCAGCCAGTCAGCATTCAGGGTTTCGAACCACCTAGTTTATAATACATGCTAATGTTTCCATTTCATAAGACTACTGACAACACTGTTTAAACATTTCAACATTCAAATCTGAGCATCCATTTTGTATACGCATGAGGAGACTTACGGGTCAATGTTGACTTTGATGCAGGACATGGTTTTATCTCTTTGCTTGTTATCGGCTGCATTAACTGTGGTGAAAGGAAGAGACATTTCATAATCTAACGCAGCTTTCAAATATGGTGATAGTCACCTGTCACATGAATACAGTAACCTTTATTTCATAGCGGCTTCCTTACCCAGTATCTCATCAAATATCTTATATAGACCTGGCACAAAGGTTACATCTCGACAGGTCATTCCAACATCCTCATCAAACACCCACATTTGCTGGAGAGGAAAGTGACAGTAAAAGTTTAATGACAATTCTAACAAATAGGTACGAGCCACGGCCATTGAATTTTTACATTTTAGTCACTTAGCAGACTCTCTTTATAAGAGCAACTTTTGGTCTGCTACGTAACATTTGTCTGTATTAGCCATTTAAGCGAACCTTCCAAACTCAAGAATGTAGCATGCGTTCATTCTCATTTGTCAGTGGATCTAATGAGGAAAAAGTATACTGCGTATGTTTTTATGGTGTAGCACATAGAATGTCATATTGACACAATGCTGATAACATGATAACAAGGCAATAGTGGAACTGAAGTGTACAGTAGTGAATGCATACATTTCCATAGTTTTTTTTCTTGGTTCCAACCATTGTGTTCTAAGGTTTGGTGTTTTTGCCCAAAATGTTACCCCCACAATCAACTGTTTATCTCTCCCTGCAAACAGGGCTGTTATCTTTCAGAGAGTTACTGCACATGTAGAATGATATACAATGACACTGGTTACCTGTGTAACAGGTTCCACAGAACCAATGTAGGTGTCGGGACGCAGCAAAATATGCTCCAACTGGGTCTTCTTCTGGTAGATCCTCTCCACCGACAGGCGGTTGGGGTTCTTCTTTGTTTTCTCCACTGCCTTATTCTCAAACAAACTCTGAAAAATAAGGGGGGTATTTACATTTATAGCTACCTCATACGGGACCAACTGTTATAAATCCGGTCAAAAGTTCTAAACTTGCAAATGTCTGGAAGCCTGCAAGAAAAAGTTACAGTAGTGAACGTCCCAGCGCTTGATTTTGGATAAAATAAGTGCAGGAACTGACAAATCGGACATTAGTGTGATTAATGAGGCTTGTTCCATTAAAGCAGCCTATCCCAGATCTATTTTGCCTAAAAAGGAACCGGAACGCTGTTTGGCTAAAATTTGAAGTACCAGCCCAAGTGAAGCACTAGAACTAGCTACCTAACGTTACTGAACCGTACTACCAAAGATACATAATTCACCTAATTAACGGCCGCGTAAGCTTTACTAGTTGCCAGCCAACTGTTACAGTAACTAGTTACAGTACATACATACAAAACAAATGCAAAGCACTACATGTGGCCATCCAACATTTATTGTTCACCAACGATTGTTAAAATATTAAGAGGAAAGCAGGGAAAGAATAAAAGGGAAACAAATGAACTTATATCAAAATGCATGCACATCAACTTGAAGACAAGAAGCTAACATTTGCTAACAAAGCTACTGTAACGTTCGCTAAAGAGCAACCTAACCTTCAATGGTTCCGCCATTATTCAGTTGTAGTGTGTCCCGTAAGAGATGACTTGAGTTTTCTGAGCCTTAGATACGATATATAACGATGTACTACCTTAGTTACTATTAATACCCCTATTGCTTAACGTGCAGGAATTTCTGTCCCTAACATTCGCAAACTTCTGTAACGCGGCTAAATGTTGCTCCTCTTGTTAACTTTTGAAATGTTCAAGCTTCCAACCTTCTGGCTCCCGCCAACAAGATGGACCTATCAGACAGAGGTTTACTGTTCCCCTCAAACGTAAGCCAATTATGTCTAACCAGAGGCATTGTTGTATCGTCCGTTTCTTGGTCAAAGAACAAATCAAAAACGTTAAAAAATAACACAAATCCACCCACTTTGAATATTGTGCCCAATCGTTGAGACTAAAACACCACACACTCCACCCCCGTGTCCTTTTCTTTTTTACAGGGGGTGGGACAAACACTCAGCGAGGTAGCGTTGCGTGGTATGAATATTCCCTCCGAGCCGGTTTACTGGTCACCGCATTCATCTTATAACCCGAAATAGAAAGCAAGATAATTTGCTTGTGTGAATGTATGGTAGTCTGGCACCAGCAGAACAATCCAAATAAAAGTCACTACAGTAGCTAGCTACCCAATTGAGTAGCATTGCATGGTTAGGTGGTTAACCTCCCTATATGTAATATGGAATGTATTTTTTCGATAAAATAACTTTATATTACCAAGCCAGAAATACACTCCAGTGCAGAGCCATTGTATATTGATAATGCTTCTTGACAAGTCACAAATACACCTCCCCACCTGTATTTGCTCAGACACCTTTGCTCAAACCCAGCACACTCCCTTCCAACTAGCCGACCACTAGCCTGTCCACAACGTTTCAAACGGTCTGTATAAAATATACCTCAAAGAAGCCTTATATTAAAAACAACATCATCCTAAGTTAAATGCCAGAGCTGCTTCTTCTGAACAGCCATTCAACTGTCAAGGGCTAAGGTTGAATCCTACCTCGGCTGTAATGCTTGTTGGATTTTGCAGAGCTTGCAAGCCATCACAGACTACAGAGACACCCAGCTGCAAGTTACCCAACGATGCAAGCCTTCCAGATGAGCAGAATGCCTTCCATGCTTGCTTCAAGGCAAGTAACCCCTAACGATGCTTGAGGGCACCTCCTGTTTTGGACAACTATGTGACTTTGATCTCCACAGCTAATGTGAAGAGAACCTTAAAACAGTTCAACATCAACAAGATCAGAGGGCAGGTGTCTTCAGAGACATCTTCAACATCTCCCTGACCCAGTCCATAATACCGACTAGCTTCAAGCAGACCACAATAGTACGTGTACATTCCATACTGTCTTCTCAAACCTGGACAAGGAACTTGTCAAGGAAGTGTGAGAATACGGTTTATCAACTACAGCTCAGCATTCAACACCATAATACGCTCCAACAAAGCTCAATTCCTGGAGACTGAAAAGCTCCCTCTGCATCTGGACTTCCAACCCATAAATAGTAAGGGCAAGCAACAATTCAGGTGTTGACCTCCCCAGGCCCCCCGTATTCTCTACCCCTCTGCTATACTAGGAACCGCCCCACCTCCTCCTTCCCTCCCCAGCCTGTCACCCCACCCCTTCCCTAACCTCTTGTCATTACAGAGCAGGTCTCTCCTCCAAATGTAAGCATTGTGCTGATCATCTCTCCCCTGTTTTAACACACAAACTCAATATGTCAGAAGAACAGTGCAATGTTCCTGCCTGAATCATCTTTCCAGTCCTGAAAAAAACAATGTATCCTGCCTGAATGACTACAGACCTGTAGCACTAGACCTGTAGACAACATTATTAACATGGACATCCACTACATCCTCCAACACATTAAAAGGCCAGACTTCTGAAAGTATACCGTTTGTGGACTATAGCTCTGCGTTACACATCCGTTACCCCGAAACGAATACAAGAAAAACTCTCCCAGTGGAACGCACCCAGCTCCAACTGTCAGTGAATCACTGACTTCCTGTTCAACAGGACGTGAAATTTGAAGATGGATAAGCACATTTCAGACTCTTTATTCTTCGGTACTGGGGTGGCGCAAAGATGCATGCTCTCACCCATTCCCCACTCTCTACACCAGTGACTATACTTTCAACAATACATCTATCAAACTACTAAGCTTCGCAGTTGGTTCCACTCCGGTTGGTCACATTACTAATACCAGTGAGACCATGAATTATGGAAAGGTTAACTAGCAGGTAGACTGGTGCAGTAAAAAAGTACCTCAAAATTAACACAGACAAAATAGTAGAAGTGGTGGTTGACTTCAGGCATTTTACACTATTTTATTTAAAGCCTGCAAATGCTTCATTATAAAGGCTTTTTTATATTTGGGAACACTATGACCAGAAATATTATGAAATGAGACATTTACAGTATTGTGCAAAGGTTTTAGTGCACCGGAGAAAATTGTAAACTCCCCACTATTTAACAGTGAAGTAAACACAAACAAAAATGATGACAATAAAAAGTAAGGAAAAGTATTTTGTGTGAACTCCCTTAGAATGCAAAAATGAAGAAATGTGCTTAGTAGATTTTTGTGTATTTTTTTCAATTAGTCCTGTGGTAAATTCTTGTAAGAGTTGTAATTTGGTGCCAGATGATTTTGTCAGATAAACAAGCATTTGACTCAATTTCCTTCTGTCCCTAAATGAAGTGACCTTTAAGTGCTGTTCATCAGATGCAGACATCTTCCACTGTGTTTTCTGTCTTCAGCATGTCCAGTTTCCAATTTTGTTATGAAAGTTCTGCAAGCCATTGCTTAAGACATGAATGAACTTTCACTATATATTTTTATTACTTTCTATTGTTTTGAAATGCATTCATATTTACTCTAATGTTCATTCTTTTTACAAGCAAATAAACACTTACTGCTTAGGTAGATACTGTAGCTTTAAACAACTTAAACAATGGGTGTGATACACCTCAGTGGACATCTACAGAAATAGGAGGTCAAAATCACCCAAATTATTGTGGGAAGCTTGTAGAAGACTACCCAAGTTAACTTTTGACCCAAGTTAAACAGTTTAAAGGCAATGCTACCAAATACTAATTGAGTGTATGTACTGTAGACTTCTGACCCACTGGGAATGGGATGAAATAAAATATAAGCATTCTCTCTACTATTATTCTGACATTTCACATTCTTAAAATAAAGTTTAGTTTTTTACTAGGATTAAATGTCAGGAACTGTGAACAACTGAGTTTAAATGTATTTGGCTAAGGTAACATATATCTTTCCGATGGTTTAAATGTAACATATATTGCTATGTAACCAACCTCACACACCGTAGTGGGATGTGAAGGTTACAGCTCAGACTGCACTAAACCCACTGACACCTGAATATTCTAGAGGGGGTGTGGCTCAGTGTGTGTGAGTGAGGATTGTACCAAAAATGAAGGGGTACTCCACCCTAGAGATGATTCTACTTCATTTCCACTCTTTTGGAACCAATAAACCCATCCAGACAGTTTTTACGTTTTCTTCTTTCTAAATATGTTTAACTTCTCCATGCTAACTTTTTAACTTCTACTTGCTAACGATTCTAAAAACTGTCTGGATGAGTTTATTGGCTCCAAACAGAAATGAAATTGAGGTAAAATCTTGCTGCCACTAAACTGTTTTTAAAAGCATATATAAAAACAAGGGGAAACAGGAGGGCATTTTCCACCATAGAGGCATCCAATGAGGGCACATTGTCTTGCATGTAGGGCAGCCTACATGGCACTGCATCACATTATCTCCATTAGAAGGGTACCCACTAGGCCACTTAACCACATTTCCTCACACATGGCGGCACCCATGAGGACACTGCATCACAATGTTTCCACTGGAAGGGCACCCAGAGAGCACTTCATCACATTTTCTCCACTGGAAGGGCACTCATTAGTTTTTTTTGCACATAGGAGCACCTTGGAGGGCACTTAACCACATTTCCTCACAAATAGGGGAACCCTAGAGGGCATTGGATCAAAATTTCTCCATTGGAAGGGTGCCCATTAGGGCACTGCATCATGTTTTCTTGCACGTTGGGGCCTAGAGGGCACTTTATCACACTTTCTTGCGCGCTGGGACACTGTAGAGAACATTTTATCATGTTTTATCTACCATAGGGTCATCCAAGAGGGCACTTTTATCATGTTTTGTCTACCATAGGGGCATCCAAGAGGGCACTTTTATCATGTTTTATCTACCATAGGGGCATCCAAGAGGGCACTTTTATCATGTTTTATCTACCATAGGGGCATCCAAGAGGGCACTTTTATCATGTTTTATCTACCATAGGGGCATCCAAGAGGGTACTTTATCATGTTTTATCTACCATAGGGGCATCCAAGAGGGCACTTTTGCAGCACGTTTTTCTGACATGGGGCACCAGATGGCTCCAATCAAGCGGTATGGTATGGCATGTGTTGCAAAATGGGGTGATAGTCTTCCTTCTTCAAGATCCCTCTAACCCTGTTTAAATCTCGTACCACCACCAAAGCACCCCCTGACCATCACATTGCCTCCACCCATAATGCTTGACAGATGGCATCAAGCACTCCTCCAGCATCTTTTCAATTGGTTTACATCTCACGAATATTCTTCTTTGTGATCCGAAAACCTCAAACTTAGATTCGTCTTAGACGTTTTTCCAATCTTTTTCTGTCCAGTGTCTGTGTTCTTTTGCCCATCTTAATCTTTTCTTCTTATTGGCCAGTCTGAGATATGGCTTTTTCTTTGCAACTCTGCCGAGAAGGCCAGCATCCCGGAGTTGCCTCTTCACTGTTGACGTTGAGACTGGTGTTTTGTGGGTACTATTTAATGAAGCTGCCAGTTAAGGAGCTGTGAGGTATCAATTTGTCAAACTAGACAAACAAAGTGTATATTTTCCACAAAGTATTTGCTATACTCATATCATAATTACGGATCATATAATGATCACAGAATTGTCTGAACCAGTCAAAGAGCAAGATGTGAGGAAAAAGGGTTTTTATACAAAAAGATTATCCATATACCGCAAACCAAAGGTGACTTATTGATATTATAAAGTTGCATGTTACTAACGTAATAGCAGTTACCTATGGTATGTTATCTGATAGGCGCAAAAATCTTAGTTTAACCCATGCTAAAAAAAGAATACAAAAGGTGACAGTGCAAAGTGCCGGTACCTCCATGCCATTATCAGAGCCTTATGCCTTCACCTCTGCTATGGGAATGCTGATTACTTGGTTATCATTTGGTCCTGTCTGTCTCCTTATTTGTTTAGCCCATTCTCTTCATAGAAATCTGGTACTACTTTGTCCTGTCTGCAGCTTCATATATTCTGTGAGGTTCTGTTCTGTTTGGTTTTGGTTTGTGAACGTAGCCCCTTATGTTTGTTTTTTTTGTTCTTACTGTACATGCAGCCTGTCCTTGTCCTTATTGTTTCCACCTGTGCCTTGTTTGCTCCCTTGTTGGGACCCTATTTAAGTTCCTCCTGCCCCACTATTTCTTGTTGGTCATTGTTGTTTGCTGTTACTGTTGCCTGTTCCTGCCGTTTGTGTCCTTTTGTTTTTTTTACTTAGTGAGTTCATTAAATTACCTTTTGCCTTTTTGAATCCTCTGTGCCTGTGTCCTTCTACCCATGCCAAACCGTGACATATTCCTAATGTCTTGTCTGCATTAAAGCGCACCACATCCAAGAACACACAACCTTCACCCACTCAAACTGACCTACTGGCCTTTACAAGCCCAATTCCAGATCAAGCCTTCTCTCTGCCTGGCTCTTTGCTGGCTCTTTGGCACAGAGTACAAATAATGTGGATAATTGGACCATTATCTCAAGCTCCTCACTGCATCCTGACAGATGCCCCACGGTGGCAGCAAAGTCCTTAGCTGGCCAGTTTTATAGGAAACATTCAGTCCTTACATTGTTTTGACTGTGCTGTCCTCTACTGCATTGGCTGTTCTGTGAAACACACACGTCTATAAAGTCTGAACTAAACCAGAACCAATCATAGATGTCTATGCTGGGGTAAAGTCCAGTTAAGAATGGGAGAAATCTGAGTGAAACTGAGGTTGTGTAGTTGGTTCTGAACATGATTTTCAGTGGAAGTGTAAATCAAGGCTGGTCCAGACCACACCAGAACATATAATAAATAGAAGGCTGGGGACAGGACCGAAAAAGACAGCATAGTGGGTATGATATTGTGACCCATAGAATAGATGTGATATTCACTCTTAGACAAAAACATGTTATCTTGAACTTAAATATGTTCTAAAGCTGTCCCCATAAGAGAACCCTTTAAAAAACTTTCTTGGTTGCAGTTATGACACTATTTGGTTCCATGTAAAACCATTTCCACAGAAGATTCAACATATAACCCAAAATGGTTCTACTTGGTACCAAATGGTACCAAAATTGCTCATCTGAGAACAATAAAAGACCCAGAACCTTTTTTATATGTGTCTAGGCTGGAAAGGAAGGTTCTATTCAGAAAAATGCAGTATATTCACAAATACTGTGTGACACATATTGCATTTTCAAGAGAAACACCAAGATGCAAATTTGCTAATGGTCCTTAAGGCTCCTGTAGCAGCTGTAAATGAATTGTGCACCTGAGAAAATTGTGCACGATTCATTAAGCATGTACAGTTTATCTACTGGCCTGACCATGTTTAAATGAGAAGAGTAAGCCATTGCATATACTATGGCAAAGAGTGGGATAGCTGTCTGTTTTCCATCAGTACAGCTGACTATCACATATTCACACACGCTCACAATGTGCACACACACACACACGCATAATTAAAAGTACAATTTGTAGGCAAGAACAGCAAATAAATTACAAGTGTCGCCTATCATGTTATATCTCTGGATCAGTCTCCATCTGGAGATCAGTTTGCTGCTCTAATCCTTTCTAAAACTGACATTTCTACAGTATACTCTGAAGGAGTTTGAAAAAATACAACATTTTTGGCTATGTATTTGAACACTTTAAATTTGAAATGATCCAATAACTAAGGGGTCTATTTTTGAAATTGCAGCACATATCGTACATAGATCCCCCCATTTTAGTTTGCCAAAGTAGCCTGCAGCCATCTTCGGTTCCAACTTGTTTCTGGGCATTTTTGCCTTCAGTCTTGTTTTCAGCATGCCATAATTATTCTTAATTGGATTGAGTGATTGACTTAGCCAAGCAAGAACTTTCTACTCTTTCTATAAACACTGCAATGAGTTTCAGGTCATTGTCCTGATGCATCATAAAGTGATGTCCAATGATATTAGAGCCATTTGTTTGTATCTTAGCAGACAAGGTACTTCTGTACACTTCAGAATTAATCCTCCGACAGTCACATCATCAATGAAGATGATGTGAATGTCAATGAAGCGAGCCACTTCCAGTCGTTACCATACACATCAAAAAACATAACACTACCTTCACCACCTTCATCACCGGATTATAGTCAGCTCCTCTTCCCATCACTCTGGTAGAGGTTCACTCTCTATAAGGCACGGTTTTAGCACACCCGGCCATTCTATTGTTGGGTTTACCGGTATAGTAATTAGCATCTCGTGGTGTACCTCTGCTGGTTTACTTTTCTGCGTACACTTTTTGACACATCTATGCCTACCTCACAGAGAGTGTTCCTGAACTGTCAGATTGGTTGTAACCCTTTTGACGTGAGCGTTAAAAATATTCTACAATCACCTATTGATGGACCAGGTCTTTGCCGCTCCTGAGCTCACCAGTGCTATTTTTCGTCTTCTTCATTTACCATACTGACATGTCCCTATGACGGCTGAAACAGTAGCCAGTTGTTTTGCTCTTGTCTCACTTGTCTTACAGACATGCAGTCTGAAAGCTGCATAAATATACAGGGCTGGGACTGCCAAAAATGTATGCCACCAACTGACATTCTTAACTTGTCTTAACAACCTACGATGGGATATAACCTCGCCATTCTATTTGTGAGGCTCAACTGCCTTCAATGTAGAAGCATCTTATAGCGTACCCTTTAAATTGAGCTGGACAAAACCCAGCTCCAGTTAACAATCGAATAAACAGCCCACTTCTAACCCCACCATAACGATATCTAGTTTGATCTGTTAAAAAATCGCCTTATCATCAACACACTCACACACGCACACGCACGCAAGCACACGCACAAGCACACATGCACACGCACACACACGCACACACACACACACACAGCTCTTATTGAGGGGATACACTTCTGAATACATAAGCAGGCTGAAAATAGAAGCACATGTGAAGTTAAAGAGGCACATTAGTAATGTAGTGAGATGGACACTAGCTGCCTGCCTTCCTGTTTACTTATTGATGTTGTGTTTTGGGGCCTTGATGTGGTCTGACTGCCAGGGATAGCAGGGGAGACAGATTCTGGATGTGTTGCAGATCTGTGGATGGCTGTCTAGGGTTCGCTGGAGTGGCTTGATGTCCTTTGTCAAACAGGGATAGCTGGTGCTAGAGATAGAGGTTGACAGATTTAAAAAAAAAAGTTAAGCATCTGCTTGCAACAAACTCTCCAAAATAGTTTTACTGAGGAGCTGATGATGATGTAAAAAAAAAGAAAATATTTTGAATAAGAGGTTCCAGTACTCTTTTCCAATGAGTTCCTGCCCTATTAAGCAAAGGACTTATGTATGAAGGGACCTTGGAAGTGCCTTCCCCAACTTGCAAGTTTCAAGTTTCAAGGTTATTTGTCAAATGCACCGACAAACACAATGTCATCCTGCACAATGAAATTCTTGTGACATGGCACCCAACAACTACGCAGTGAGAGTTAAGAAGAAGAATATATAAGCAAAAATGTAGCCAGACAAAAACTAATAATAAAATAACCAACAATATACATAACACTGTACACTAGCAGCAGTTTTTTTTTAAAAGAGTACTGTAAACTAGAAGCAATTTGGGTAGTAGTATCGAACATTTAGATATGGCAAGTATGGCAATAATATACATAACAATGAAACTAGCAGCAATTGGTAGAGTTATTGAATATTATAGATACATATGAGTGTAATAAGCTTACGAATGGTGGCATAGCACACTACAACTATGTAGTGAGAATTTAAGAAAAACGTATACACAGCAAAAATACAGCATGAAGATAAAGCAATTATATGCATAATACATAATATAAAAATATACATAATATATACATATACAATAATATACATTGCCTGCTTTCTGAAGAAGCTTTAGACACAATGAGAGGGTGAGAACCATTAGGAAATGGCCAGCCGTCTCTTTCTTGACTTCCAACACAATGGCTATGAATGGACTATATTTAAACTGAGTCGTAGAAGCAATGTAGAAGTGAAATGCCTGATGTTGAATTGGTTCTGACATTTTGATTTTTCCCCTCCACTCCCATTTACAAATCATGTCTGAGGCTCAGAGGAATGTGAAAATAGGTTAGCCACTCTGGGAGTAGATATGTTCAGAGTCTCGTTGTGCCTGTCTCAGGCCATCAACTCAACATTCTTCAACTTGCCCTTCACAAAATATCAGACGCCATCACTTTATTGACACATTGCTTCAAGTCTCCATCATTGCATGCAGGATTGAGGTGAACTGACTGAAGGCCATTGAAAAGTAAAAGCTAATTATTTGATGCCTTTTTAACATCAAAGAATTGAAGGCCAACAATTAAGTGATATTCACATTTTCTAATATTTTTACATTTCAGTGTATTTAGAAGGAATCTAATATAAATGCTCTTTAAATTCAGTTGTTTTACTCTGATTGCTTTCAGTTCAAACTGGCACCCAACCTGATTGTCTTTACTTCTTCCTTCCAATCTCAATTACCTTCAGAGGTTTGAAGAACTTCTGCCAAGCTTGTCACGTAAATGTACATAAAATTTGTATTGTGATGAGGGAATCATCCTGAGATATGATCAACCATCTAAACCATAATATTCTTGGTGCTGTTCAATTATTGGGACAGTAGGCATCTCTATCTTCTTTTGATTCTATACTTGAAATATTGAATATAAATACTGAATATAAATATTGAATGTACTTGAAATAAAACAATTATTAAGGTTAAAGTACACATTATCATCTTAAATTAGAGTGCACCAGTGTACATATTAGTTTCATCATTTAGAAATAACAACTTTTAGATATAGTTACCTCCTATAAGGCAATAGAAGTATTTGTACAGTTGGGTAGATAAGTGTTTCTGGCAAGCCAGGTGTATTCTTTTACATAATTTGTGCAGGCATAAGAGAGCGGTCAAAGTCCAGTCTTCATTAGACTTGGCTTTTGCCTTTGGTGACTACTATTGGTCTCTGTCAACATGAGAACCAAAGAGGTGTCACTGAACGTACAGGAACAGAACTAAAGCTGGAAAATCTGAAATAATTACTCTGAAAAATGAAATACAACAGATGTTAACATCATTAAAAAAATACAACTCTGGTAAGCTTAGCAATAGCAAACAGCGCAGTGGGCCAAGGTCGACCTCTACAGTGGATGACCGAAGAATGCTCATTGTAATAAGAAAGGAATTCACATGATTAAGACTGAGTGGAATAAAGGTCAACAAACAAGCAGAAACTGAAGATGGCAGCAGCACATGCCGGGCAGAGCTTTAACAGAGATGATACCCAGCATCTGAGGGGTTACAATGGGTTACTGACTTTAGTCAGTTGTTGCATGCAAAGGATATGCAAACAAGTAATAAAGGTGTGCTAACAGTACTTAAATGTTGACATAACATTCATCTGGCTCAATACTTCTGTTGCCTTGATATTTTGAAATGGGAAACCAATATGTACAATTAAAAACTGAGAATCTACACTCATAGTATTTTTTTTTTAAATGAACATTTGAAGACTAGAGCCAAAATATGAAAAACTTGGTTAATGACTCAATAATTATTGAGGGCACTGAGGGAATTCAAGTGACATTCAATTTGGCTGACATGGTATTCTCAATGTTATTCTATTTATAAGACCTACTACATCATCACATTTGGAAAAAGACAGATAGATTACTCAACATCTCTATGGGGAATTCATATGACAACTGTAATATATCATAAAGAAAACTATAACTACAGTATGTCCAATTGTATCAAAGGTGCATTGTTCAACTGCATTGTAGATATTCATTGGAGTGTTCCTTGCAGATAAGCCTCACAACCTGCAGTATCTTTGTTCCCCGAGGTGGTGGGGGGAATTATTTTTACGCTTTTGTCCCATTTGATGAAAGAATGTGAAACAGCCAGGGAAATAAATATATAAGTTTTGAGTAATGTCATGTTCACAAAGACAAGGCACGGCTTTAACCTTGGTCTTGAGATGGGAGTTGCGGAACCAGAGAGAGAGAGAGAGACAGAGACAGAGGATTGAACCAGATTCTGGATCTCATAATTAGCTTTCCTTTGGTTCCTCTGACAGGCCTTGCTCCAGTGGTCTTGGCACAATGCTCCCATATCTTTGTTCATACAATGTTACAACCTACTGGTGAACACTATGGCTGATTACACACCACCCTTGTGTCCAGATGAGCCACCCAGGCTACTCTTCCTTACGGACACAGCTACAGTAGTTAGACCGGAAGGAGGAAATTAACTTTAAGTCATTAGAGGACTTATGAGTCTACCAGTATAAGGTAGCCTGCATTCTGTTAATAGCCTACTGAATGCATTCGCGCCGTGCCGCAGACCATCTCGTGATCGGATGCTGCATAGAGAAAATGGAGGCAATGCCTTTAACTGACTGGTGTCCTTCTCATCCGTTTTCTGTCACAAATGGCACCACTCCCTCCTATTTAGTACACTATAGAAAAAGATGCCATTTGGGAAGCAATGCAGGTGGGCGAGGAGAAACGACTAGTCCCATGTTTTCCTGTTTTATCTTCATGCTCTTCCTGCTATCTAATCACTATCTAATTGACAAGTAAAAGCCTCATATAAAAATATTTCCCACCATGTCTACTCTGGATCCATTTTGCAGAAGCACCACAGGCTAGATTCCGTCAACCATTCAGTCATGCGTACACGACATTGACATTGATTTGTAGGTTTGAGGAAACCCTGAGGGGCAAAGTCGGGTGTTTCTATTGACTTAAATTCCATTAATGATATATTTTCACTGCTTGCATGGTAGCCCCTCTTGGATCCCAGCCAGGGTCTGTTATTACCAAGTGTGGTTTTGATTAGATGGATTCCTTATCATTTGGCAGCAGGCAGAAAGTGGCCTACAGACTGCCGAAGATCTTGATCTTTCTGGAAAGGGAAATCTGCAATTCAAACAATAACAAAGCTTCTGCTGCCACTGTTTTTGCTAATGTGATCACTCAAAATGAAAAGATGGAGCTATGGATGCAAGGACCGACCATGGACTGACCATAAGAACAAAAGTACAGTTTTAACCACGCTTTGCTTAGACATGGTTTACAATAATTGGATTAACCACCATTTTGTTATTATGGTGTAAATGAGCTTACCTCAATAGGCATGAACAGTATAAGGTTACCTGATTCAAGAACCAATGGCTGTGTGCGCGAGTTTGTGCTTGTATTCAATAGGCTTATCTGGGGGGAAATATGGAACCATGGGGTACTTGCAATAGCTAAGCAGTCGTTCAGAATACAAAAGTTATTGGAGAACAACAGTTTAGACATGATACAAAACATATTCAGTTACGTTATTATGTGCGCATTGAACAATCTTTTCTGTAGCCTGTCTTTAAAGCGTAAATGTATTGCGCTCCGTGGCAGACATTTGCACTTCACAGTATTACTAATAATTGGCAGGATCACACACTTGACGAAGCTATCTAAAGTAGCTCGTGCATCGTGTCCCTGCAAAGTAGCGGTACTGGTTTTCTGGTTGCATGGAAACTAAGGCTCCGTTGAGAGAGCACTCAAGGTGCATTTACGCTGTGCGCGCTGTTGTCAGTGTGGTAGACCCTCACCTCGGACAAGTTGTGCAAGCCGCGACGGAGGACCTCATGGAAGCAACCCAAAATATTGACAAACTGCTTTTTGGAGTGGAATTAATTCTGATCTATGATCTAAGTTTTTAAGGTGGGCGATTTTAAACTAAAGTGATTCTGTTATGTGCCACCTGTCATGCTGAGAGGAAGAAACGTAAAGATGTAAGTGATGCTTGTGCATGTTATTATTGACACTATTTGTTCACTGTTGTATTAATAGACTCACCATTAGATTATATTAATAGACTCACCATTATATCTATTGAAAATAACAATCTGTATATCATATAGGGCAATTGTAGTAGGCTTTATCATGTGGAAATAACGGAAAAAGCTTTTTTTTTATGGTTCAGGATCTATAAATGATTGTTGAAGAATCAGGCAAACAGTTCCTTAGCCAGTAGAATAATAATTAGATTATTCAGCCTAAGAAGGAAAATACTTTTCACTTCCCCAGGGATAGATGTAGCATCTAAACTCAGTATGTGTTTTTTATTGACACGGTGTTGCTTTACAATTAAATGTGGCTATATTTAACCCAAGAAAATGATGCGTGTTAATAACAATAATAGATTAGTAAGCTAACAATAGCCCAACCTATAATTATATAATTATTTTTGAATGGGTATATTTATATCTGTTTTGTAGAGCAATGTATGAAAACCCAAGTGAACAACTTAGTTATCAACTTGATAATGAATTGCTTCATTGCTTTCATTTTCATTCAAATTATTTATTTGATGATTGAAAGACTTTGAAAGGGAGGAGTAAAAGTTAAAAATGCCAATTAATTTATGTAGTTGTAACCTACATTGTCATTTCGATTAATCAATCTAAATTGTTTTGGGGTTTTTGGCTGAAAGGTGCACTGTGATTGCAAAATAATTTTTCTTTGACTTTTGAATTGGTATAACCATTGATTGTTGAAGAAAATAACCTATAAATGTCTAATGAGCTAGTTCGTACCACTGTCATACCTCATCAATAGCCAAAATATAATCTTGTTTTACTCCAATAATTGTAAACAATGTAATTGTAAACAAGCACTATAATAGCCTCAAAACATGATGATGTATTTGTTATAGTGAATGTTTTGATAGCTGTACCTATGAAATTTAGAGTGATTACATCACTTAGCTATTTCCCAAAACACTGGCAGTCTGGCCACTTTGTTAGTGTTTGAACTGCAGATTTTAGATTGAACTGCCTTTTTAAAAAAAACACTTGTTCCTGTTAGTCTAACACAGCTGGCTAGGCAATCATTCGTATTAACATATATTGTATTATTCTGCAAATGCATGAGGGTCTCAGATGTATATAGTCAGGCTGGCAATAATAATCAGAGACCCAGATCAAACAGAGATGTGTCAGTAATTGGGTGACTTCTCAATATCTCAAACTAACATGTGGATATTTCACTAACAGCTTGGGCTTCATTTTTTGCTCTTTCTATTGCTCTCTCACTCTTTTTCCATCCCTCTTATCTGCGTGACATGAGAGGCATAAACAATTTAGTCTTATCATAAATTGTTTGTCTGAACAGAAAGATAATAAAATGAACCACATCTCCAAATATATAAACAACTTTGTAAGCCCTTTGCTTTGAGGACTTCATTCTAGTTCTGTTCTTTCAAGATAATTATGTTAACCAATATGAAAAGGGAATCTACAGTACCAGTCAAAAGTTTGGACACACCTACTCATTTAAGGGTATTTCCTTATTTTTACCTTTTTACACATTGTAGAATAATAGTGAAGACATCAAAACTATGAAATGACACATATGGAATCATGGAGTAACCAAAAAATATTAAACAGATCAAAATACATTTAATATAGTAGATTCTTCATAGTCACATTTTGACTTTTTATGCACACACTTTGCATTCTCTCAACCAGCTTCATGAAGTAGTCACCTGGATTGAATATCAATGAACAGGTGTGCATGATAGAATTTCTTTCCTTCTCAATAAGTTTGAGCCAATGAGTTTTGTTGTGATAAAGTTAGGTTGGTATACAGAAAGCCATCATTGTCTGTGCTGTAGTAGTGCATATTATTCTTATTTTAGCAAGAACAGCTAAAATAAGCAAAGAGGAACAACAGTCCATCATTATGTTAAAACATGAAGGTCAGTCAGTTTGGAAAATTTCAAGAACTGCAAAAACCATCAAGCACTATGATGAAACTGTCTCTCATGAGGACCGCTCCTGGAAAGGAAGACACAGAGTTACCTCTGCTGCGAGGATAAGTTAATCAGAGTTACCAGCTCCAGAAATCGGCAATTAACTGCACCTCAGATTGTGGCCCACATAAATGCTTCCTAGAGATCAAGTAACAGACACATCTGAACATCAACTGTTCAACAACTGTTTTGATGAGTCCAAATTTGAGACTTTTGGTTCCAACCGCTATGTCTTTGTGAGAGGCAGAGTGGGTGAATGTGAAAGTGTCAACAGCATGTGTGGTTCCCACCGTGAAGCATGGAGTAGGAGGTGTGATGCTGTGGGGGTGCTTTACTGGTGACACTGCGATTTATTTAGAAATCAAGACATGCTCAACCAGCATGGCTCCCACAGCATTCTGCAGTGATACACAATCCCATCTGGTTTTGCGTTTAGTGGGACTATCATTTTTCAGCTGCATCAGTTGATCTGGCCTCCACAGTCAGCCGACCTCAACCCATTTGAGATGTTTTGGGATGAGATAGACTGCACCATGAAGGAAAAGCAGCCAAAAGTGCTAAGCATAATGTGAGGACTCCTTCAAGAATGTTGGAAAAACATTCCAAGTGACTACCTCATGAAGCTGGTTGAGAAAATGCCAAGAGTTGCAAAGTTGTCATCAAGGCAGTAGCCACGGTGGCTACTTTGAAGAATCAAAAATATTATTGGATTTGGATTTGTTTAACACTTTTATGGTTACTACATCATTCCACATGTATTATTTCATAGTTTTGATGTCTTCACAATTTTTCTACAATTTGGAAAATAATAAAATTAAAGAAATGATCTTGAAACAGTAGGTGTGTCTAAACTGGTCATGTATATACCCTATTCAATATTTGCAGTAGTGATGAGTTAGGAATGAAATTCAAGTCGTGTGTAAAGTTTTTAGTTTTGAGTTCTTCAATTATTTTCAAAATTTAGTTATTGATGTTGTCAAATTGCTGATACTATTTATATAATTCAAGGCTTGGAACTTCAAATCCAACTGAAAATAAATATTTTCTTATTTATTTGTTTACATTTAAAAAGTTCAGGAGTTTAAAGGGGTAGCCAAACCAGGTGAAACTATGAAACAATGTTAATTGATCAGTTAATTCCAATTATGCAATTCCATTATTTAACATAGTCATAGATGATAAACGTTTAACAGTTTTAAGGTCGGATAGCCTAAACATGGGAAACAAAGTTGGTTTGGTCTCTCTAGCTTGAACAGTTTGAGATAAATTGTTTTAGGGTTAATTAATGCTAATTAAGGAAATCAGGCTAAGTAATATTGTCATAATTTATAAACTTTTTAAAAAGGGAAATTCAAATAGCCTAAACATGTGAAACAAGTTGTTTTGGTCCATCTAGCTAAAAGGGTTCAAGAAATAAAGTTGTAAGGTTTAACACTATGCCAATTATGCTGATTAATAATATATAGTTTATAAACATTTCATGGGATTTCAAATAGGACAGCCTTAATGCTTTTAAGTTGGTGATATAGCTTGATTGACCAAGAAGCATTTTCTATTTGAATAGAAATCTGTATGTGTCTCCCTGTGGCACTCATTTAAACCCATTTTAACTGATGCACATTTTAAATGCCTATTTTAATAACAAAATTAAACATATTATCAACAATCCAACAATTCAAGTCTGTTGTACCTTTTAAATACTGCTATATGTTAAAAATATATAAAATATTAAAATCATCTTCTCGGGCCACAATAGTTTGGGCAGTCTAGATTTTTGAGAGTTGGTTTTGTGCATAGCTTTTATCGTTTAAACTTAAGCCAGTGAAAGAAATCAAATTAAATACCATGAAATGAATCTTGAGTTGTGCTTTGGCTTTAGCAAGCAGACCTTATTGCAGAATCTAAATCCGGGTATTAAAACTCTTACCCTACAGGGTAGAATCAATATCAGGGTATTAA
>JACXGI010000002.1:31596-56049 GCA_016801175.1 Esox masquinongy
TTACCCTACAGGGTAGAATCTATATCAGGGTATTAGAACTCTTACCCTACAGGGTAGAATCTATATCAGGGTATTAGAACTCTTACCCTACAGGGTAGAATCTATATCAGGGTATTAGAACTCTTACCCTACAGGGTAGAATCTATATCAGGGTATTAGAACTCTTACCCTACAGGGTAGAATCTATATCAGGGTATTAAAACTCTTACCCTACAGGGTCTGGAGCCTGCTGTTTTTCTGTTCTACCGTGTCAGTAGTTGCACCCATCTGGTGTCCCAGGACTAATTAAGTGCCTGATTAGAGGGTTGCAATGAAAAAAGTATAAAAGTTTATGGACGTGTCTTTTTTTTTCAGAATAAATTAAAAAATGTTTGGTACCCAAATGCAATGTACCAATCCTCGGTTGTTGATGTTTTTATGTCCTGTGGACAGAATTAACTGATGTATTGATCGATTGATTTAATAAAAGTGCTCTGACTCTCTTTCTCTCCTCCTGTTGTCCCGTAGAAGTTCGTTTCATCCTTCTCTCTGTCATCCCTCCATTTTCCACATTTCAAAAAACAGCAGTCACCCTTAGCCCCAACAAGTTAATGCTTCTTATTTTTATGTCTTACTTTTTAAGTCTTACTTTATATTTTACTTCTCTTTTTCTACAGTTGGCAATAGTATGTGGTTTTCTCCATTGTCAATGTAATGCTACCTCTTCTCCTGAGGGTTCTCTCCCTCTCTCCTTCTCTCTCTCGCTCTCTCTCTCTCCTTTCACTCATTCTTTCACAACACTGTTCTTACTTGTCCCCCCCCCCAGTCCTCTGCCTCTGCCCTCTCCCCCGGTCAGTAAAATGTCAACATGGAGCATAATGGGAAAACTATGCCTGTCTTGTATCCGAACCCTGTAGCACACTCCATTCCATTTAGCCAGCCTTTTCATATCCCAAGGCATTTGGTCATATCGTCACTGCTCTTCCACTATGTCATAAGTGCAGACTGCAGCCTGAAAGACATAAGGCTCGTTTCTTTGGATCTAGGGGAGATTTGTGGCTAATCACCTGAGTGTTTGTTTTGAACTAAGATGTGACCAGGGCCTGGTAGCGACAGTCTTGATCCACTGCTTCAGATCCAGATCCATTTCTGTTTTTCCCCAGGCTCATTACGAGGGCGATTGCCCTGGCATTTCTTCAACTGATCTGGTCTATGGCAATGAGTCTTATTAGGATGCGTCCCTCAGACGACTCTCCCTGTCATGTGATACTAAGAGGTACTTAGATATCGATTTCATTTTTTAATCTGAGTAAGTGTATCTTGTGCTGGCCTCCAGCCATTTCAAAGAACTGGCCGAAGTCAAAGAGTTTAAGTTGTTGTTTTTACAGGACAGGGTGTAGCCACTAGCAGCATACACTAAGTCTGTTTGGTTTGCCTTCGTTGTTTGTTAGCATTTAGCCTTACAATGCTGCTGGGTGGCTAACACACAATGGTTTTCCCTAAGAGGATTAGTAATGTGATAGCACATAGTTGGTGTTCAGGTATTAATGAAGGGTGTCAGGGTGGGGGAACAGACACAAAAATAAAAAGTTTAAATTACATGACACACGAACAAGTTGTTCCCTCAATGTTACTTGCACTTCAGACAAAATGACCCATGTTCTCAGTGCATAAGCAGTTTATGGATTAGCCTATTGAACCCTGTGGTGGCATTGAATGACCAAATGGTCAAACAGCTCTAACAGTGTTACTGAATACTGCAAACTATTTCATCATAGCACAAAGAATATACAAAGGTAAAAAAATAACAATTATGTAATCTCTGTATCCCTGCTAATAGAATGTCCAATGTAGCAATGATATAACCTATGTGTATATTATAATGTGCCAGGTATTTCACTGAAATATTTCTAGGGATCAAAATATTTGCCTGTTATCCCTGTCACAGTTGTGCAGACATGGATTATGTTAATGGCATCAGCAGCTTTGCACTGAAATAGGCCAGCACTGCAGGGATGTCAATATCATAGTCACAGTGACACCAAAGCTTGGCTTTATGATTGTTTTTCCTGGAGTGTGAGGGCACTTTTTCATCCTTCTGCTTTCCCTAAAGCTGTAAATCTAAACACAGTTTAGTCAACCAACTGTGCCCTTCTGCCTCCTCACCAGAGGTAGTCTAGTTCTCCTGCATGTGTACAAAGGAACACAATTATTTATTGTTCTTGAGCAAATCTACTTTTCTGCTATTCTTCTTATGATGATTTTGTGGGTGGGGGGGGGGTAACTCAGTCAGGTGCAACTTTGTGTGACGGTAAAAGCCATGAGCCACATTTTCTCATGCAACACCATGCCAATTGAACACATGTTGGTTTATAAAAAACAATTTAGAACAGATATTTTGAAGGCTTGTTCCATTCAACCGCTTGTGATGTGGACTTCTGACATTCTGTCGGAGGAGATGCTGGGAAAGAGAACATCGAATTAGTATAGATGGTCCAGGCTTAAAGAGGAAGGTTTCGCTTTATCCATATCCATAGATCATAGCATTTCCAGTGCAATAGGTGAATATTATTAAATCAGTATAAATGCTTAGATTAGCACATAATTTATAGGCATTTAGACTTGCAGGCAATTGATCAACTGCAGCACAATTGATGGAGCTGAATCTCCGCCACAGTTTTTATTTGATAAGCAGTGAAGCAGCTACAGTATGTGGTGTATGTTCCTTCCTACAAAATCACGTCAATAAGTAGATAATCACAAAGTAAAAATAAGGGACAGGTTACAATTATACATTATTTTGAGAGTCTTGATTTCCATCTGCTCACCAGCTTTTGAATTACTATTTCATAAGCTACTCCTTGCCCAATGGACCCACTGTTTAAACCCCGTCATTGCTTTTTGTAGTTACAGAGAGCTAAATCAATCGTGGTTGTTAGCTATGGAATGCATTCTCCCCGGCGTGTGTACGTGAAAACGTCCAGGTTGAGCAAGCAGTGGAGTAAGAATTAGAAGAGCTTTGTGAGATGCACTTTGAGGAAACATGGCTCGGTCTTCTACTATCCCCCACTGGCTGAGGATTTGTTGCGATGAGGCAAGGTCATAAGAAATGTGAGGCAGGAAATCAAGAAACAAAATTCCACTTTGACGTAATTGGATACTGTGTGTTTTCAGTGAGAAAAAATGCTCTGTGAAGCATTTATTTGGGCTGCAGTTGTGAGATGCAGTTAATTGCCAATTTCCGGTCATCACGAGAGCCATTTTCATCATAGCACTTGATGGCTAAAACCATTGCATAAACTTTCAAATGTCTTGAAATGCTCTGGATTTAGTACTTTTTATGTAGTGATGGACTGTCAATTCTCTTTGCTTTTTTGAGCTGTTGTTGCCGTAATATGGACTACTATTATTACCCGTAATATTACCTCACTGGCCTCCTTCATATCAACATACCCAGTCATACTCTCAGGTCTTCTTCTTCTATTCACCTCAGTGTACCTCCTGCCCGTTTGACCACTATGGGGTTTAGAGCCTTCAGCCGCGCTGCTTCTCGCCTCTGGAATTCTCTTCCACTAGACATCTGTAACATCAACTCACTTTCCATTTTCAAAACCCGTCTGAAAACTCATCTTTTCACACTGGCATATCTAACATGATCACTATTCATCTGCTTATAGCAAGGTTCATCATCACTATTCATCTGCTTTTAGCAATGTTCTGTTTGTTTTTATTTTTATTGTGATTTGTGTCTTGTATGGTGACCTTGAGTGCTTAGAAAGGCGTCTAAAAATAAAATTTATTATTATAATTATTGTTATTACTACAGTGCCAACTTAATGATAGTTTTATGTATACCATTTCACAACACAACTGATTGTCTCAATCAGTGCTCAGCACATTTAGAAACTCCTTCAACAGTGGGAACTCCTTGAAAGGCTGTTGGAAAATAATTCCAGGTGACTACCTCATGAAGCTGGTTGAAAGAATGCAAAGGGTGTGGAAAGCTATCATCAAGGTGGCCACGTGAATCTACAATATAAAATGCATTTTGATCTGTTCAACACTTTCTTGGTTGCTACATGATTCCATATGTGTTATTTCAAAGTTTTGATGTCTTCAGTATAATTATACAATGTGGAAAATAGTAAAACTAAAGAAATACCCTTGAAAGAGTGTGTCCAACCTTTTGACTGGTACAGTATCTCTCACTAATCAGTGGGTTTTGTGCTCTCCCTCCACCATTCCTGCTTCCCATTTCTCCATAGTTTTGACCGCTATCGGGAAGGTTGACACTGGATCCACCCCCTTCGCCCAGATTTCTGTGCCCTGGAGCATGCCCATATCCCACAATGCCCCTGCTGGCGAGCGGCTGGCTCCTACGCCACTCGGTGGTCATGTGTCTGCTGCTGCACAGCCTGGTGCTTATGACGTTCTGCTTCAACCACGCCGCCACCAGCTGCTCCCAGCGCTGCTACTGCTCCGAGAGCGACGGCGACGGCAAGACGGTGCGCTGCAGCAACCTGCGCCTCACCGAGATCCCCCAGGACCTGCCCAATGACACGCGACGCGTCTACTTGGACTTCAACCTCCTCACTGAGGTCCCCAGCAATGCATTCCTGGACCTCCCCCTGCTAAGCGAGCTGGACCTCTCCAACAACGAGTTAGCCCGGCTGGAGCCAGGGGCCTTCCGAGGCCTGGGGACCTCGCTCACATTCCTGGATCTGTCCTCTAATAAACTGGTCAACTTTAACCCGGAGGCCTTCGAAGGGCTTCGGGCGCGCGCCAACCTGACCAACAACCCGTGGCAGTGCGACTGCGACCTGCAGATGGCCATGCCCCACGTCGGCCTGGAGCCGCTGTCGCTGACGGGCATCGTGTGCGAGACGTCCGACCCTCCAGAAGTGGGCGCGGTTGGCGTGCCCTTCCTGCTGGCCAAAGATCTGGACCTGTGTGTGATCACAAAGAAGACCACAGACGTGGCCATGCTGGTCACCATGTTTGGCTGGTTCACCATGGTCATCTCCTACCTGGTCTACTATGTCCGGCAAAACACGGAGGACGCCCGGCGCCACCTGCAGTATCTTAAGTCCCTGCCTACCAAGCAGGGCCAGTCTGAGGTGTCTTCTTCCATCACTACGGTTGTATAGCCCAGGACCAGTGGAACAGCAGGGGGAGGTAAGACTAGAGCCCTAAGCCTGGCAGAAGCGAGGGACTATAGGACAGTAACCTGGCCGCAATCACCCCCCTGGCTATTCTGTGCCAGCAAAGGACAGTACTACATGGCTGGGGTATGCAGGAAGCCCATCCAGACGTGGGTACCATACTTAACACTGGTTAATAATTCAAACAGGAGTGGCCCATTAGGAGTTTATTGTAGATGAGTGGGCAGTCTTCTGTGCCACGGCACTTGGGAGTAAAAAGCAGGCCGTTTCGGAAGAAGTCCAAAAATGGGATTTGAACGGGATTCAATTGGATTTATGCAGTGGTGCATGCCTTTTGATGCACTCTCGTCGAAAATGGGGTCACTGAAGGGTCCTTTGGCCACATCAAACAGTAATAAGAAACATCTACTTGCAGCAACACACGCTTTATAAACGAATGTGTCACTCCATATCCTTCAATGTACAATGTTTTCCAGAAAACATTCAAGCAATATATGGTCTATAAACAGTGAAATGTAGTTCTTTGCAATTAAACAATGCATTTTATGTTTTTTTTTTTATAATCGGTGGTTCAGATTGTCTGCTTTCAGCTAAAGAAATTCAACAGATTATATGGGCATGTGTGAACTGGACCATCAGTTTAACCTGCCTCCACTGTATTCAGGCTACTAAAATATGACTGCACATTCATCAGTAATCAATGAAACTCTCATACCGGTAAAAGGCTCAGAGATCTGATTGATGTACCTGTAGGGCGCACCATTTTATAGATCGACACACTCACGCACACACACACACACACATCACACCATCACACACCATCCATCCATGAAACAGTACACCTACAGGCTGCGGTTCAGCTACATACGGTGCAGTAGAAACACTGTTCAGGAGACCCCTCCTAGCTGTACTGTAACAGCTAGCCTTTATCATTCCCACCAAGACAAAAGAGCCGACCAGCACACAGCAGGGCACAATGATTCTTCATACATAAATAATCCCAAGTGGGAGAAAATGTGTTGCTGCTGTGTTCCTTTTGGTGCCCTTCTATTTGCTCATGTTGTAAAGTGCACATTGAGGTCCTGTGGGGCTTGGCAGGGCATTAATCACAGGTCATGATGCTGCACAACCAGTCCTTGGAGTCAACATTGTCCAAAAGAACTCATACGCTCATAAATTCTACATTTGGAAGTGAAGCGCTTTAAAAAAAAACATGCCCTTTTTTTCACCAGATAAAAAAGAGATGAGATGGTAGTTTAGATTTCACTGTTAATCGAAAGGGGGATATTAACTTATCATATCTCGGAGATAGAAAATAAAAACATGGTGGGTCATTGGCCTAGTTAGAGTCTTCGGTGCACAGTTAGGTAAGACTCTGGGCCTTGGGAGAACTTTGGGGATTCTCTGACCTAGTTGTTCTCAGTCAGGGAAACACTGTGACTGCCATATCATTACCCAGGTTTGAAGGGCAGAGTCAATCCATCAGTCTACAGGACCTGATAGCTTGAAATGCACAAAGTCCTGGCAGCTCCTGCATTACTGCCAACCTGAAACCAGCAACACCCTCTGGAATTACCCCACAGCAAATGCAAATTACGACACCGTAATCTTGGGCCGGGTCCCAATGCTCTTGAATATCTCCCTTCAGATACCATTGGCACATAAAAGATCTAGATCGATTTCATATCCATTCAGAACAATGGAGACCATACCATGTGACCTGATAAAGATTAATGATGGGTCCTAGTTAGAAAGGGATCAATTCATTTTTCTCATGACCAAGGTCACATTATCATGAGAACAGCCCAGACAATTTAAAAACAAAAAGAAAACAAAATATATGGACACCTAGTGTCTTACTCTATTTTACCCTAGTGTCGCTGGGTGGGGTCACAGCTGGAGTAAGGCTGTCTGCCGAGGCCAATCCCCTGGGGTTTTTCACACCGCATTGCAGGGGCCTTGACCTGCAGGTCCATTGATGCTGCATTAGAAAAGAACTGCCTAATTTGACAGATTCAGCCATAAGGAAGTCCATTTCCACTTCCCCGTTAGTGTAATGGTGTTTTAAGTAGAGGAAATCAAAGAAATTGAGGTAAATAGAGTTAAGTGGTATGGAATGAAATGTAACTGAGCAAGACCTGAAGTCAACCACAAGCGGAAACTCCTTGTTAATACTCTAAGATGAGGGTTCCTTATTCAGTGTGGATATGCGGACAGCTTTGCCTCCAGCGCAGAATTAATTTATTTAGTTGGATGTACAGGCCCTCTATGTACGCAAAATTGCTGGATGGCATCTGAGCCCATCACATAATTTAAAACTTAAAACAATTAAATATCTTACTTAATCAATTCCCTAGCACCAACCTTAAAGGGATAGTTCGTCCAAAATACATTTTCTCAATGTCCTCTCACCATAAGATATTCCTGAAGACACAGAGTAATTTTTTCAAACAATCCATTATTTAGCCCTGTCTGAGTCTGTATTTAGCGTTATTAGCATCGTCCAAATTCATGAATGGAAACGGTTCATACCCCTATAGGAAAGCTGCATTCCAAGTGGAAAACTACTCTAAAACATGCCACACAAAGACAAGTGGAGTTGTTTACCTCAAAGAACATGACAATGTTGTATTCCTCTAAATACATTTTTAATTTTCGCAATATAATTCTCATTTCAAATAAATAAGTACTTCCTGTGTTTACCGGTCAGTTTTGTTCACAATTGTATCAACCCACGCGTTCTTTCGGGAAGAATAAGTGTATACATCACAGTAAACTATAGTATTCGCTAGCTAGAAAGCAAGTTACCTATTTCGTCTTTGATATTCACCTCAGACAGTCAAACTTTATTTGCTTGAGAGAGAAAGGAGAATACATAGGCTATATATTATGTCTGACTCTGAATACGAGCAGGAAGAAAATTTTTTGGGAGATAGTCTTTCTTGTTCTAACCATAATACACAGATAATGAATTGACCAAATAGAAGCTTGCCAGCAGCTAAAGGCGGGAAATGGTGAACCTGTTAATCCCCAACCCTTGCCCAGAATATATTGATGTCCACCGACGAAAATGGGCCAACTAGGTGAAGCAACCTATCTTCACATAGCTTGTTGAGGTTAAAGTACATGCTCACCTTGATGACATCACTGCTGAAGAAGCTGTGTATGGTTGCTATGGTGAACCATAGGAAATGGTTAGCTAGTGCCAGTTTGAATTCAGCCAATTTCGCCGGCTGTTTCGTCAGTGTCCAGTTTAAAAAAAAATTATGCTACCATGACAGATTACTGAATGTAGTTTGAATGTAGTTTTGAGTGTTCCATTCATGAATTTGGACGATGCTAATAACGCTAATTACAGAGTGGGACAGAGCTGAATGATGAATTGTAAAAATGACACTTTGTAATCTGGATCTTTTGGTGACTGTACTTCGAGAAAAACATTAATTGTGGATGAACTATCCCTTTAACCAAACAGATTAATATCCTAAGCGTGAAGGATGAATTCATATTTTATTGGTGCTCCTGAACAATCCTGATTAAATCTATTGACCTTAGGGTACATTTCTGCTTTTTGCGAAATTGCCAAACATTTACATGGAATATTGCATCCATTTAGATCAAACACTATGTTACCAAATAATACTGGAACACCATTTACATGCTGCATTGGTGTCTACACCACACAAACTAGCAAGATTCAACACATTCAAATATAATCAAAGAATAATTCAATATCATCAAATTGTTTGTTAGAAAAGAAAACCCTGTAACTGAACTGGGTTTGTCAACAAGGGTATCCCTGCATCCTTGCGTTATCAAAAATAACTCCATATGCTTTCAGAGCAGAACAAGCCAATAAACTATGTATGACGGCTATAAAAAGACTTCTGGAAGTCTAGGAAATAATCCATCTGCTTGGATGACCCACTTACGGTGGTGATGAGGGATAAAGACTAGGACAAGCTAACCTTCTCCATGTTACCTGGCTACGAGTTGTTCGTCCTGGGTGGAGTGCTCTCCAAATGCCCTTCAACTGCCCAGTGGAAAGGGTGATGATCTTGGTGGTCAAGTGGTTGTCATCCAGTGTTGATTCCTCTTCACACTTCCTCACTCCCTATGGCAACAGCTTTAAGACACCTCTCTCGCAAGCTGCTTGTTCATCCTTTTCACTCCATCTTCCACAGTATAGAGGTCAAAGTCAATGACACTCTTACACACTTGAAGTTAAAGACACTCAAAGACTTCAATTACTACATCCATTGTGATTTTCCAACAAGTGTAATATATTTAAATTATTGATTCAAGAGAAACAACCAAAATTAGACATTTGTCAAATTTACAAATGTCTAATTTGTTTAAATTTTAGACATTAGTAAATGTCTAAAATTTAAATATACATTTAATTCCTGAAGATTAATTTAAATATACATTTAATTCCTGAAGATTAAGTGTCAAAATTGTCATCCTTTTTCCAGTACTTTATGCACACAAACCTTGCAGTGATGATGGCACTGATGCTCTTCCTAAAAAAAAACATTGAAAGGATTCTTTAGACCATTTCTCCAAGTAGAATCAGATTTTACATCTATGCGCATTGACCAGACTCTTCAGAGACTGACCTGTCCATTGCAAAATGTTGACATATTGATCAACTAATTATTTGTTTGTGGTTGTCTGTGTGCGCTTGGGGTCAACGACTTGCAGAAATCTTTAATTTTGGTTTTTTTGTTTCAGCCTGCTGGCAGAGATAACCAGGTTTTTGGCCAAAATATCCTCGTACTGGGATGTTACAGCAAAACATAAAATTAAAATGTAACTCATTGTCTGTGCAGTGTTTTTTTATACAGATATTTCTTTATTCTAACACTTTATTCTAACACTTTTGGATTTGGAACAATATGATGACTATCAGGTTAAAGTGCACACTGTCAACTCCAATTTGAGGGAATCGGATCGGAACCCATTTAGAAATTAAAGCATGTGTGTGGTCATAGAGTCATTGCATACTCTTTGCATACAATGATTCCTTCAAGTTGGCGACCCGTGGATGTCCCTAGACGTTGGGAGACAAAACAAAAACCCAAACAAAAATGTCAGTGTCCAAACACTTTTGAAGTTGTCTGTAGATAATCTTATAGGTCAGTGTTGATTCACACCACTCCCCCTCCTGGCAGAGTTGGCTTTATAAGGCACTGTTACTGATCCTAACAGCTAATGTCAGCAAGCCCAAGTACAACAACCTCCCGTGACGAGCAGGAAGTTCAACAGCACTGAAAAATAGATGGTAAGCTTCTCTGGCTGACATTTCCTACCACACAGCTAGCTAGGCAGTCCTGCTCTCTTGAAGTAGCATGCTTGTATGGAGGGACTATTCTAATACATATCTATTATTGGGGGAGACAGAGCGGGAATTAAATACATGTCTTCTCTGCGTGTGCGGTCTCAAATTAGTCTTCTCCCTGTGTGTGTGGGTGTGTGTGTGTGTATGTGTGTGTGTGGGAAAGATATATATGCGTGTATGATCGCATGTGTCTGTGTTTTTCTTTGTGAGCGTGAGGGACAGCACGTGTGTAATGTAACACTCCCTGTTCCCTAGCGCACAGTGGCCGCCACAGTGGTTCATTTACATTTCAAGCCAGATCAGCTCACTTTGCCCCGCCCGCCACCCCCCGGACACGTTACACTGGCGTGAGCATTACAACTGCTGGGTAATGGGACACAAAGTGCAGGATTAGGTGACGCATCCAATCCTACAGAGCGCTGCGCGGCAGCCCCACATGGCATTGGGTTGCAGATTATAATGTTTCCAGAGCGGGCCTTGCTGCACGGGGGACTCACTCTAAGTTAGGGGGCTGATTGGAGTGAAGTGTCCTCAGATAGATTTCAATAGTCTGAAGTCGCTACCTCTCTTAGTGTCGTCAGATACATCTTTGTAGTTTACATTTGTATTCTCGCAGGGAGTTTTTACACTACAGTTGTTTTATTTAGATGAATGAGACTTGATGACGGATTTGCGTTCAGAGACACATTTTGTATAGTGTACAAGTGTAAGAAATTTTGCATGATCAGATGACAAGCAGGTCAGTAACTGCATGTGGGCTGTGTCCAGAGTCTTTAAACAGAATCCATGTCAGCTGCATAACCATGTTCCAGACAATGATAGAATCAATGAGATGTGAGACAATTGAACTGTAGTGTAGAGTTATGAAGCAAGCCTGATGAACTACTTTTTTTTTTTAACAATTTCTTATATTTGCTTCTTTCAATGTGAATGGAAGGGGACCAGAAGCAGAGATGTAAAGCAGCTCTCTATCTGTGACATACGTTAGAATCATTGTAAGAACTGATATGTACCTTTCTGTCTCCCCTTCTCCTTATTCTTTGCTCACCACTGTTGCTCCCCCTGTAGGTATAAGGGGAGAGTCAAAAGGCCTCCCCTAGTTTTGATCCACTGCCCAAATCCTTTTCCAAATAGCCAATCTAAGCCGAACTCCAATAATTAAAACCAGACCAGTCGTTGAGGTCGCACAAGGTTGACTTTGCAATTAAAGAGTATTTAGATTAGTTGGAATTGGCAAGGGAAGGTGTACACGGTACAGTAAGTAGGTGTATAAAACATGTTCTTTTGAACATTTCCGATTCCGAGTCTTTTCCACTCGAGTCTGGACTACTGGGGAATGGATGGCATTTTCTCAAATGAACAAGGTCCATGGTTAGTGCCTTGGCCTTTCATGTTGTCTCCTGTTTTATGGAGACAACGCACATGTGCTCTGTTTCCACAGTAACCAGCCCTTGCTCAACACCTCCATAACTCCTATTTAACCAATAGCAGAGTGAGGTGTTATTACAGTAAATAATATAGAATATGTACCATGGCAAATTACTACACCATTCCAAATTTGGTGAAGGTAAGAATCAGACTTTTGATATGACTACAGGACAGAACGCCCTAATTCTCTCAGGATACAACATAGAGATGAATGAAATGACTGTGGATTTGCCTGTCAGAATTGAAAATTACCAAATTAAATATCAATTTGGTATTACTCCAAAGGAGTGTTCCTCCATAGGAATTTATGATAAAAATATATGTATTTCAGTAGTTATTTGTGATAGTGTGGACATTAACACTAATACTCTTTAATAATATACTGTAAACCGTCAATCACCTGTTAAAAAAATATATTACAACTGCGTCAAACATTGCAGTAAAAAAAGCTCATTGCAGTACAAAGAAGCTCCGATGGGTTATAAATATGGAATAAAGCTCTGCAGGCAACACATACAGTGCAGGCCTACAGAGAGACCAGTGTTTGTATACACACGTCCCAATGGCCATCTTGCTACATTCATACTCTGCATCAAGCTGCTTATGCCAGCATACACCCAGACAGGGGAGACATTTACTGTAGAGTACTAAGATTAATTGTGGACAGAAGGTACAACAAGTGCCACCAGTCCTTTGGTAGAGTGGAAAATGAATATATGGTGAGTGACCGTAAGGCTAACATTAACAAACACGCCAACAGTTTTATGGCCAGTGACAATCAATTTGGACTGATCACAGACCAATTTTTAGTGTCAGATCATGAAGAAATTCATCTGCTATGACTTGGTAACTGTTAAAGTCACTTAAAAGACTCGGAGATACTCCTGCATGCTGAGACGAAGCTGTTTTCCTCATGCTGATCAATGCCACTGTTGTAAAGTAGCAATGGAGTCGTGGATGACACAAGGTGGCAGTGTTGCATTAAACTCCCTAAGAGTAGTCCTCACACCACTTGATCAGTTAAGGAAATCTTTATTGAGACCTAGATGAATCAACACCTTTTCTATCCAATCAAACCTAGCACATAGGACCAGTTTTTCAATATTGATCGGGTCTGATTTCAGCTGTTATAGGATTAAATGAATAGAAGACAAAGAATACAACATGCATCTCCATTCAAATCAATGATGCAAAGTTTCAATTAATTTTATTGTCAAAATCCAAGCAGATAACTTTAATTTCCAGTAGAGAGCTATAGTGTGATGAGAAAAGGCAACCATATTTGATACTCACCCCCAAACCTGGAATGGCAATGTGCCCTCTCAGGGACCCCTGGGCTAATCGGCAAGAAGGATTCAAACCACGGCCTTGCAATCCAATCAGATAACTTTTGAAAAACTTTAAATTGGGGTTCTGTTTTCACCCATCAAAAGATCTAGATCAAATAAAAAAAATACCGCAGTGACCACAGTGAATCAACTACAATGGCTCTCAAAAGTATCCACCTACCTGGATATTATGTTACAATATTAAATCAAATAGATTTCTATTTCTTTTAAAAAAAAGTCTATAATGTCCAAGGGAACAAAACAATCTAAATTAATTATAAATATAAAACAGAAATTAATTTGAAGCTTAAGTATTCACCCACTTCGCTATGACAGACTTGAATAACCTGTGCAACATATTGTCATTAGAAGTCAAACAATTATTTGAATGGAGTCCATTTGTGTGAAGTCAAGGTGTTTCACGTGATTTCAGGTTAAATACACCTGTCTCTGGAAGGTCCTACAGCTGATTTGTACAATTCCTAACAAAAAACAGAATATCTGGGGGAGAGGGGCACCAGTCTGGGAGGCTGTCAAGAGGCCTATGGCAATTATAAGGGAGTTATAGCTAGTGATGGCCATTCAAGGCTTCATTACCATTCTTCTAGCAGCAGGATATTATGCTAGCAGTGCTAACTCAGATTTTCTTTATCACAACAAAAGCCATCATTGAAATATATAAGGCAATATAGTTAATCTAGTCTGTACATTTTATGTTTAATGTCCATTCCAATGTTATTCTTGTCTGTTCTTTTCACAGACTAGATTGTTAACTATATTCCCTTATAAATTTCAATGACTGCTTTTATTGTGATAAAGAAAATCTGAGTGCTGCCAGCATAATATCCTGCGGCTAAAATAACGCTAATGAAGCCTCGAATTGCCATCATTAGTTATAGCTCCTGTAATGGAGCTGGGAGACATCATGCTATGATGCTCGGAATGCTAGGAATGCTTCTATGCGTAGGGCCCGGACAGCTTGTCAAGATAGGGGGAAATATGGATACAGCTAAGTACAGAGAAATCCCTGAGGAAACCTGCTGAATTCTTCAAGGGACCGGGACTTTTGGAAGATTAATCTTCCAGCTGTAATGAATGCACACAGAGCAGGTTGGATGGATGGATGGATCCAAGCGCAGAGCGCAGGATGTTTATTAGGGAGTAGCAAAGGTATATAGGGGGACAAGCTAGAGCGAAGTCAAAGTGCGGGCAGAAGGTTGGTAACTGGCTACCAATGCAGATCAGAAGCCGAAGTACAGTAGGGGATAATCCAGAGGCGGTCCGGTAGGCAGGCAAAGGTCAGGATACCAAAATAGACTTTCAAAAGACTTCTATGACACAAAAACAGAGAGGATGCTCAGGCTCAGGCTCAGGCTCAGGCTCAGGCTCAGGCTCAGGCTCAGGCTCAGGCTCAGGCTCAGGCTCAGGCTCAGGCTCAGGCTCAAAGTTGCAAACACACAAACAATACCTCACAATGAACAACAGCAAACACTGAACTCATATAGTAAGTGGGAGTAAACGAGACACAGGTGCAAACGATAATAACAAATGAATAGGCTACGTTCAAAAACAAAGAATGAAAACAGGACAGAACAGGGTACATTCAAGATCAAATGCAAAAACAAACAACCCAGAACCTCACACCAGCAGGACAATGATCTCAAACATACAGCCAAAGCCATAAGTCCAGTGACTTAAAAATTGAAAGGTCAATGTCCTGGAGTGGTCAAATCAAAGCCCGGACATCAATGCATTTGAGAATATGAGGAAAGAGTTGAAAATTGCTGTTTAATAAGGTCTTTAATAAGGTCCAGATGTGCAACGGTGTTAGAGACTTGTCCCAGTAGACTTGGGCTTTTATTCTGGCCAAAGGTGTATCTATCAAATATTGACTGAAAGGGGTGAATAATTATGCAATCAATTGTTTTCTGTTTTTTATTTGTAATTAATTTAAAGTAATCTTATTTTCACTTTGACATTATGTACTTTTTTGTGTACATCAGTGGCAAAAATTTGATTTCATTTTGTAACACATTAAATTGTAGAAAACTCCAAGGGCGCGAGCCACTGTGTCGCCTCAGCTTAGGTGTGGGTTTTAGGGAATAAAGATAAATGACTATCCAACTTGAGGTATATTTTGTTTTTGTTAATGTGATGTAATTCCTGAAAAATTCTGTTCTACTATAAAGCATTTAAAATCTGTGATAAAGACATTCAAATTAAACTCTGTTTTCCCCTTCAAGTTAATTCAGGAAAGTTCATTGGGCCTTTCAGAAAGTTTTGTTTTCATACATATATATTGCCCAATTGAGGACAAACTTTGAGGTATTAGGCTTCCTCAATGTAAGAATTTCTTACAGTTTTTGTTTCAGAATTATTATAACATATAAAACTTTCGATACGCAAATTTTCTGATATACGAAAATTATAATTGATTATGTTTAAATGTGTTGATACACAGTAATTTTCTTTTAATATGATTTGCTTAACACACCAATTAAAATTGATTTCAAAATCATTCATCCCCAAGGACTTTTTCACAAATGAAAATGAAATCCAATTTGATTAATACCCTATACACTTCGAAGATGTAAAATACTTTTTTATGTGAAAGTGTTAGCAAATATATTAAACTCCTGTGTCAATACCTAATAGAATCTCCTTTGAAAGTAATTACAGCTGCAAGTCTTTTTTTCTGAAAATTGATACAAAGAATGCCCATAACATGATGCTGCCGCCATGATACTTTAATGTCATGGATTTTCAGCAATGTGTTTCTATATGCCACTCTGCCATAATGCACAGCTTTTTTTTGTTACGCATCTGGGTAATACAGTAGTAGATATGTAGCTTCTTCAGAACTACTTTTTGGCTTCTTGGTGGCTTTTCTGAACCCCAACCTTCTTGGCAAATTGCTTTGTTTTGGTGGACATTTAATCTAGATAGAGTTGTAGGTGTGCTGTATTCTTTCCATTCTTTCTATAAAAGCTTCTTGGTCTTCATAGTGTGGTTATTTGGATAGGTTCTCTGCCATTCTCTGGGGCCTTCCAGAAAGAGGTGTATTTAATTCTGAGATATTCAGTCACTTTAATTTGATATAGGTGGAATCTATTAAACTAATTATGTGAGATCTGAAGGAAAATGCTGCACCCCCATTTATTTAAGTTTGTAAACACAGGTAAACAATGTTTTTTTTATTTGTAGTTATATAAAAAAGAGGATATAATTGCACATCAACATTATGTAATGGTTTCATTTGACCAGTAATCAGTGACTGTATATGTATACCACCATTCAAACACAGTTTAAGATGTTGAAGATCCCTTTTATTTTCATATTACTATATGATCCCTTTCATGTGCATATTACTATAGAAATCAGTGACTAAGTAAACTTTCCCGAAGTATTGAAATTGGGGCATTCCCAAGAAACAGGTATAAATATAGAAGTATTAGCTATGATAGTCAAATTCGTGGTCACTAGTTGGTCAATTATATTGAAAGGAAATCATCAATAGTAATGAACACTCTGTTTGGTGAGTAGGCTAGGCTATTCCCTTTGCTATGTTGCTAGTGGTACAGCCTATCTTGATGTGGGCAAGGAAGTTGAGTTGGTTGAATTTAGTAAAAATGTCAAGACTTCGACAATGTTTTAGACAATTTCTGTATTAACATCAAATAAAATACATTTTTGAAACATTTCGAAAAAAAATATTTTGGAAAAATGTTGAGATATTTTAGTGTTATATCTTTAAAGTTATTTCTAACGCGGCAGTATTTTTTCATGCGTATCATGTTGCTAACTTCATGCGTATCATGTCGATAACTATTTATAACTTGGTTATAGGCTACTGTAATTAAGGTGATGTGTGCAATTTGATGGGAAGTAATATCGTATAATAATTTCAGCCAATGATCACACAGTTGGATCACACGGCAAACGTATGCATTGCATTATTCCGAGCATCGACGCAGTAACAGAGGCAACGTTGTTCTGTTTGCAGCTTTGGCAATTGTCGTCAACATGGCAAGAGTCGGTTATAGCGCACCGCTTATGGAATATTCAGGCGAGACGGGTCAACTAGTCGAAGATCCTGAATTCAACATCTTTGTTGAAAACAGCCAGAATTTGATTAAAAAGGTTTTGGAGGCAATTCCTGGGACACACAAATCCTGCATACATTCAGAGGTAAGTGAATTGGGCCGTGACAAGCAGTACCAGGCAGTACTGTAGCTGTAATTTCTCTCAAAGGGGACAGTTACTGACAAATCACAAACCAATGCCTTTCATTTTACAAACTACAATACATTTATGGCTAATAGGATACACTTAGTTTTGAGTGAGCTATAAAACGTTGTGGTCACTTTTTTATGTCTATAGTGGTCATCGCGTGCACAAAACAAATGACACCTGTAACCTACTATAGGCACAAAATGTATAGTAAATTATTGTGATAGGTAAAGGGCTGGACCCAATGGTTTTCGTTTGAAATTCCACCAAATTCACATTTGGATTTCATCAGTGTAGCCTAGATTAGGCAAAATTCTTAAATACGTTTTTTCAGGCATTATGTGTTTTACTGAACAGGAAATTGGTGAAAGATAGGGGATTTTTTTCTGCTGAAAGAATAGTTGTTCATATTCAAACCCATTGAAGCAGGGCTTCTGTCCTGGAGGCAGAAGCTGACAACTCAGGCTTAGACTGTCAGTAGGCATAATTCTGCCTGATACAGATAGCGCATATAAAAATGATCTATTTATCATCTTTTGCTTTTCAGACCCTGATTCTTAACTCGACCACTGAGAACCGAAAACTACAATATATGGCAACCAACCTGGGCATCCCCTCTGCTCCCACTCTCAAGGCCTTGGCAGAAGATTTTACCTTGGTGAGCATCTGAATTCATTAGAATATGAAGACCAGGTTTAGGGTGAATTTTGTGACTACCTGGCCTCAAACTATTTTGACTACCTCATCTGTCCAGGAACAACTCTGAGCCCTGATTAGAACCATAAAATATAAGCACCTTCTAGTCTAGAAGCATAGCATTGTTTTTGATTTGATGTCCCTCCATCAGGAGACCTGTTTGAGACATATGTCAGAGGGACTGCAGCTGCACCAGGACCTCCTGAGAGCTGTCCAACCACGCCTAGCCAACACAGAGAACCTCACTGCACTGATGACTGACATCAGAGATCTCGGTATCCAGATTAACAAGGTGAGACTATAGAAGTCTTGTGCAGTACACACACAATAAAGACCAGCACACAAAGAGCACTGTACAATCCATTCGATTCACTGTTTGGACAAAAATGCTGATTGAAACGTTTACATTTGCATTTCAGATGCTGAGAGCGGTCCAAGCTGAGGTGACGTTGCAGCCCACAGTAACAAGCCTGGCCTCTCGTCTCACTGGGGACTATCAGGTCCAGGTAGCTGCACACTTAACCCTGGTACAGCTCCAAAGCTTTGGTCAGGATATAGTCCGCAGTTTAAGGAACATAGCCCTTGCCAATGGGGAGAGGGACGATTCTGGACTGTAGCTTTACTCTGAATAGGTTTTGGTAAAACTGGAAACTTCAATGGTTTTATATTGATATGGATATATCAATATATATATATTTTTTTAATTTAATTTATTATCTATTTATTTATTTGATTGTCTATTTATGATTGTTTGATTGTAAGTGATTAATGTTATTTATTTTAAAAGCATGTTAAATATTTTAGATTTTTATATGTTTTTTTATTCGGGCAGTCATTTTGAAAGTTATTTTTTGGTGATTGTACATTGTGAGGTTCTGTTCTGTTTGGTTTAGCTTTTGGTTTTTGAATGTAGCCTGTTATGTTTGGTTTTTCTCTTTTGTTCTTATATGCCGCCTGTCCTTGTCCTTATTGTTTCCACCTGTGCCTTGTTTGCTCCTTCGTTATGTCCCTATTTAAGTTCCTCCTTCCCCAGTCTATTTTTACTTTGTGAGTGTATTAAATTACCTTTTGCCTTTTTCTTAAACCTCTGCACCTGTGTCCTTCTACCCATACCCAGCCATGACAAGAATGATTAGCATTTATTACATTAATTTAGCATTAATTACGCTTGCTATGTGAGCAAAACATATAAGCTTCATAAGCTTTGATCAACTTTTGTCTTAGGGTGTCATTGAAAATGTTTTTTATAGATATTCTTGAGTAAAATATTAGCTAGACATTGTACTTTATTTATTAAATAATGGAAACTGTTTTTTCTAAAGTGGTATTAGTACAAATTAAATGTAGAACATTTTTGTAGTATTTATACATTCTTGAAATGAAATGTCTGTGTTGATTGTTCTTTTATGTTTGTTAGACTGAGTAATGAAGAATAAACTTAATGAAAATAAACTATTTCATGTACTATTTAGGCTCCAAATAATTGAGTAGGTCCACTTAATAATAAGTGTTTCATCTATGCAGTTAGTGGTAATGACCTACCCACAATGACATGGGGCCTCATGTCGGTATGAATGGGCTCTGCACTGTCCGTGTTAGTGATAGGACAAGGGCTGTCGAGTTGCATGTGAACAACTTCCTGCAGTAGGCTCAGCACCTACAAAGAATCGTGTATGTTGGCCACTGAACGCATTCTCCTCCAAGAGCGTAGGGGCTGGCTAGTACTTCTTCACTGAGGGAGTAGTGCGAAAAACAGGACTGCTCGGCATGTGTGTATGACTATCAATAGAGGAAATGCATGGTCATTACTGTCTAGGCTGGAATGAAATCACACGTTCCATTAAGAAATGATGACTGATGATCATATGATACCAGCTCTCTAACCCAACTAACTCTAACTCAACAACCCATAGCGAAAGTCCCAGAGAACACCACCAACAACCATGTGAAAAACACATGGTCTTTTGCTTATCTTGTTGATAAAAGAAACAAATGAAAGAAAACTGAAACATGGAAATTAAACCAATTAGAAATTTCTTATGAATATGGTCCTGTGACCTAAAAAGGATGTAGAAGTTTACACAACAATGCCATGTGATCGGTCAAACTGATTGCCATTGAACAGTCATCATGACTCAAACAAGCTAAAAAAAGATCAACTAATACTCTTAAAAGGAATGCTAAAGGACAACTCAATCCCACACTGTGTTTTGGTGAAAAAATAAACCTGCTTACTGGAAAACACTTGTTTTTGAAATGCCTTGCCCACAGCCATTTCAGATTTTTTTCTGAATTACGACATGATACACTGAAATCATAAATTGTTTCATACTCTCTTTTATAACAGACGGTTAAAATCAATAATTGTAAGGTGATACTGGTTTTATTTTGGAATGATAATAATCCCAAGGATTAATGTTTTAAGGTTCGCTTGCAGTATTTCTGTATTTTGCTCAAAAACACAGCACTGTTTCCAAAAAAGTGCTGTTTTGATATCGTTTGACCACAAAACCCAATTGCATCTGTAATCGCTTCTTTCCTGTCACCCTTCAATACAGGCCAGTTTTATGCAGAGCTCTTGATATGGTTGACCTGGGCACAACTACCCCACTTTCAGCCAGCCAACTCTGTAGCTCCTTCAAAGTGATTGTTGGCCTCTCTAACAAGTCTCTCATGGCTGTGCCTGAGTGGTGTGATGCAGTTTTAATTGAATGTAAATAAAATGTAATTAAGTCTATTACTCAACCAAATGTGGAGAAAGTAAAGGGAACTAAATAATATCCAAAGCCACTGTATCTAAGAAATAGAATAAAAAAAATGGTAGTTACATTTCCATGAAGCTTTATTATAAAAAGGACAATATGTACACTTTATGAATGAAAAGAAACTGTAATACAAAATTGTGTTGAAATGCAAAAACTCACTGTTGCCATAAACATAACTGCCATAGACATCAAAAAGGAGAAAAGCCTGCCTATGTAATTTAGCAGACACCTGTACCCAGAGTGACTCCATACTGGCCCCCAGTGGGAATTGAACCCACAACAACACTAAGTGCCAGGCTCTACATAGGACATTCAAACATATGAATGGAAGGTGCCTCTGAATGTAGCATGAAGCAACCAGGGTTACATAACAGAAGTAATTAATAATCAACTAAATTTGTGTGGTAGCAGGTTCCATCTGTGAGGATTCCCGAGCCTTGGGGGAAAAAACTTCTGTTAAGTCAAATGTCTGTGGTGCTTCAATTATATCAACACTACGTAACATTATTTCTTGAAGTGGAAGTTTGAGTTCCCCTTTTAGAGGAAATGGAGTAATCAATGGAGATGGGGGAGCCCCGGGCACTCCCTTGAATCTACAACGCTGAGATGGCCTTGGCTGCCACCCTCCTTCCTAGGGGAAGAGTCAGGTCAGTAATGCCGAGGACCACCTTGGGCTTGGCCAGTGCAGGAAGCTTCACAAGCTCGGAGACCTGGAGGAAGACACATACAAGACACATACACAGACACTTGTTAAAAGCATGTCTTTTATGAATCACTTAAAACCACTGAAATATAAACATCAGTCTAAGAATGTCTTCTCAGAATGGGTTGAGTAACCCCCTCAAGTCGGTAGTTACATTTCTAATGGAAGGTTGCATGGAACTAACAATCATCATAACAAGACCTAATTTCTCTTCCTATTCACTGGAATACAGAAGGCCGGGTGACTGCCTGGCTTCGAACGGAAGGGAGGCTGGGAGGTAGTGTCAGGCAACTTATTCTGAGAAACGAATGAGTAGGAGTTTGAAAGGGTGTTCTCCCTCCCACTACCACTGCAGATGGACAAGGAGCTGGATAACCCATCAGATGCATAAACCTGAGCTGATTTTGGAGCTACATCAAACTCAATGGAGCTAGCTCGAAGTCGATGGAGCTAGCTCGAAGTTAGTGGAGGAAGATGAACTGGGCTGGCCTTCTGCGGATTCTCCCATGAGTGAAACATCATTAACACCTGTTTTCCATTTCTCTGAGGTAAAATATGTAGACTACGCCGGGCAATTTGGCATTTTGTACAGATGCACTTCACAGAGTCTTAACAGAAATATCCCAGAATGTGCCAACATTGCCCGACTGGTTTTCAAAAGCTTGCGCTTTTCTCCGTACCCTTCACCAGCCTCCAATAGGAAACAACAGCTTGTGGGAGATATGGGTTTGAACCTGCCACATTCCATCCCCTCCCGCCCACTCTCGCCTCACCATGGTAAAAGGCATGAACTGCAGGATGCTCCCTCGGCTGCCCTGCTCCAGACACTCCACGCACTCCTCCATGAAGCTCTGCACAAACTGGGTATGAGACCCCGCTGTCTTGGAGCCCAGGATGGATGAGATCAGCAGGAACAGGTTGGCTTCAGAGGGAGAGAGCAACACCCAGCAAGGTGTTTTTTGTTTTTTTACTCAACCAAATATGGTAGAATAAAATCATTAAACAATTGTTGCCTGAAGCCACAGGACACAGACGGCCCATGGTAAATGACTTGGTAAGAGAACAGGCCACCGTAAGCCATTCTGGTACATTCTAAAGATTTGACACATGGTTCTAACCTAGGACGCGGTTGAGAGGGTCTCGCATGTTGACCGTGTGGAGCTGGGAGGCCGACAGGGAGGTGGACATGGAGCGGTCACCTACAGCATGACCACAGGAGAGAGAGCAAAGGTCAATACGGTGACAATAGGAAAGGCAAACTTCAGACGTTAGGTCTGTCTCTTAAGTCAAAACAGGAGGTGGTAACTTTGGTTCAAAGGAAGACATGGTTAATGACCCCCAACGCACCTCCAAAACCTGATTGAAGTTTTACTGCTCTGATGTAACTTCCTTAAAGGTTCTCTTCACACCCATTGACACACTTCCTGTTTTCCTCAAAAGGAAACTTCTGGTGTATGTAACGAAGCGTAAAAATAACTGGTGCAACAAATACTCATCACTGGAGTGAGTCTTGAAAAGGTGCGCTCAAGTCAAATGATAGCTGATAGAAACGGTCAAGCTCTTCCAAAAACACTGTTTTAAAATGTACACTTGTCTAAAAGTGACCTTGCGATGTCTCAGACAAATAACCAGCAAACTGAATCTTGAATTAAAATCATTATAAAATCATTTTATATGAGATTAGGGTGTGCAGCAGGTCGACTGTGAAGGTCACTGCTGTCTCTTTCTATAAGCTAAAAATCGTAGGAACTCTGATTTTCTCTTTTAAACCAGTATTGGGTTTGCATGATGGGAAGTTTTAGCCAATGGAGATTGCAGATGAATGGTCATGTAACCAGAGTGAGACTTTAAGGACACTTCCTCCAATTTCAAGTGAGTAGTAACAGAGGACAAGTTTCTAAATTACACTTCACTACAGATGACGTCAAGATCACGTCACACGCCCGTGTTTTCCCATTGTTGCACTACACTCCCTTTTTGCACACACAGTTTCTACCTGACAACAACTAGTTTACTATACCTCATTATACAGAAGCGGGCACTTGTTTCCACAGTAATGCAATACGCTTTGTACTTTGAGGCCTGGAAGTTTTCCATAAAGAGTTGCCCTTATTGCTCAAATGAGATACTGCATTTTACTTTCGAGATCACAGTTTTCTCAAGAGACAACAATAATGTAATTTTAATGGTTTTAAGGTAAGTTAATTATGCTTACGCAAACGGTGTTTACAAATGCTTCCCTCAAATGTAACCTTTCTATGGATGCAGCGATACTGGTATCGGAAATGGGTCCGATACTTGCCAAAAATACCGGATCGGGTTTTGGTTACAGCTGGTGTATGTAACGAGCCGATGTCACTGTAAGAGATTGTCTGAGAAATGTGACGTAAAAACAGGAGTTGTTGACGATGGGCAGACCGGAAACATGCGGCCCATGCCTTGTGAACTCAATTTGAGGACCACCAACTGAAGTAGTGATGAACCATGAGTAAATCAGATGCAAGCTTCAATTTGCCAACAAGGAAGATTCCACCCACTGGATTTCATAAAAATAAGATATAAAGAAGAACATCATAAGAATAAAGAAGCACATCAGCTGTATTCATTAGTTCCAGCGACAGTCCACAATGAAGGCCTGCTTAACCTGACCAGGCAACGCTGTCCTTGACCCCGAAAGACAGCATACTCACCGGGGCTGGAGAGGACCACCGGCTCGTCCTCATTCGAGCTGAGCAGGCGCATGAGCTTGGAGGGCTGCGTGTCGTCCAGTGGGAACAGGCTACTGTAGTCCTGGGGTTAACGAGAACACACCATTACCTAC
>JACXGI010000002.1:56149-191266 GCA_016801175.1 Esox masquinongy
AGAACACACCATTACCTACTGTAGTCCTGGGGTTAACGAGAACACACCATTATCTACGGCGCCAGGCAAACATGACGTAACGCGTGTCTCGGATTTCTCGGCTGTCCCGTTTCCCAATTTAACTAATAATTCCCTTTCTTTCCCCTTTCTAATTTCTTTTTTTCCCTTTCATAATAGTCCCGTGACTATTATGAATTAAACAGATTTGATCCGCCCGCCGGCTTACCTCGATATCCTCCCGCTGCCTCTTGCGTTGTCGAGCGGAGGCCTGACCTTTGTGGTGACTGGAGAAGGAGCTTAGAGCACACCATACTGACAGCCTGGAGAAGAAGGGGACACAATGTCTTGTACTTTACTAATAATCTCAAATGACAAAAAACGTGTCGGATTCTGTGAACTGGCCCCTTCAAAAAGCTATTAAGCTGACCAGCTAGCACACTTGGCACATTTACTGAGAACCAAAAGTGATGGCGCTAGGAGGACTTACTTGGCCAGAGCCTTGCCGGGAGGGTCAGCCAGGCTGTGCCAGCGGGCCGGGTCCGTGAGCAGGTTGGGCAGGATGTGGCCCAGCAGGGTGAGGGTGATCTGCTGGGTGTCCAGGCAGAAGATGCTGTAGAGCAGCTCCACCACCCGGTTGGCCCACTCCTGGCGAGTCTCCTTCAGCAGCTCCTGAGACACACCCATAGAAAGTCAGGAGGAATCGACTGATAGGCACCCATCTGCCTTTTAAGCCTCCGGACCTAAATTGTTCATTTCAGTTAAGAGCCAATATGGGCTTTACACTCAAATGTTTTTGTGTCAAAATATAAATCACAAAGTTTACTTTAAATGGCTTATTAACAGTTGTAGTACTCTGCTATGTATAACAAGGACTGTATACACAAACAGATGGTTTGTGGTTTACGGATGTAAATAACCTAATATTAAGTCTCTACTTTAACCTCCTAGTCACTGCTCCATTTCAAATCCAATGGGTCAGAATACAGAGCCAAAACCACAACACTTGTGTCACTCTCCAAATACGCAAGGGCATCAGCTAAAAAACAAAAATCTAAAACCGATGGAAAAGCTTTTATGAATATGGTAATGACTTAAAATGCTATAGTCTGGCTACCACAAGCAACAAAACAGAATAGATATAGCTAGCTAACACAGGAACATGGAAAATGTGACGCAAGAAAATTAGAAGACTGAGTGCAACATGAGTTCTATCATAGCAAACATCCAGAGAATTGTTTCTCTGACATGCTCCTTCTATTACCACAGGACACTCAACTTCAGAGAGCTCCAGTAAAAATAAAACAAATGTTTGAAAGATCTACACTGCACAAATGTATTTAAACAGTTTAATTCATTTAAAGTTCTTATACGTAAATCCATATGAATGAATTATGCCCTAATCAATGGAATTTACATGACTGGGAATACAGATATGCATCTGTTGATACCAGAAACCTTCAGGGAAAATTTGTAGGGGCGTGAGTCAGTGCAGTTGATCAGGCTGTTGAATTTGGCCTGAGAAATGTTGTTCCACTCCTCTTGAATGTTGCTGGATGTTGACGGGAACTGCAACAAACTGTTATACAATCCAGCTCCTCCCAAATGTGCTAAATGGGCGATATGTCTGGTCAGTATTTCCAGGATCTGTGTACATTCTTTTGATTTTGGGGCCCAGCATTGTCATGCTGAAACATAAGCTGTGTTTGCATGAGTGGATTTTATGGGCAAGGCGATTTAAGAGGGCACAGAGGACATTGGCCAGGGCGCTATGGACATCAAGCAAAATAGTCAATAAAATTGCTTCAGACCCTCAAAAACACAAGCCATGATATTGTACGTGCCTGAGTAACTAGAGTCTAAGAGGTTAAGAATGTATACAGTGGATATAAAAAGTCTACACACCCCTGTGAAAATGCCAGGTTTTTGTGATGTTAATGAATGAGACAAAGATAAATCATGTCAGAACTTTTTCCACTTTTAATGTGACCTATAATGTGAACAATTCAATTGAAAAACAAACTGAAATCTTCGAGGGGGAAAAATGAAAAATAAAAACCCTACAATAACCTGGATGCAAAAAGTAATCCTCTGGCAACAACTCAGGTAAACATTCCTGTGGTCAGTATGCTATTTTGTAACCCTCCCTCTAAATCTGAAACACCTGCAGCATTCTGTTGTGTAACAGAATGTAGTAATCTAGCATAACAAACTACAGCTTTGATATTCACTAGCCTACATTGTGAGACTAAAAAGGCACTCACCTTAGCCCAGTGATTCTGTGGGCTGTTAACTGCTCTCTAACTCAATCCCAGACATATGTTTTTGCTGTTCCACTAATAATGGCTTGAATAACTGGTAGTTAAGAGTTTTCTAGGCAGAAACTATTGAATACTTTTTTAAAAGATGAGACATGATCGCAGGTAGAGAGTGAGAGCTTTGTAAAATCTATAAGCCTATGTTTCCTGTTAAAATGTGCGCACATATACAGCTTCAGAAAAAATTAGACCACTGCACCTTTTTCTTTCCTTTCCAAGAAAGTCAAAAAGGAAGGTTTGAGTGAGGAACAGAAGGGTTAAAATTAAGAGACGACTGCACCTTTTTCTTTCCTTTCCAAAAAAGTCAAAAAGGAAGGTTTTGAGTGAGGAACAGAAGGGTTAAAATTAAGAGACCACTGCAAATTGAACACTTCTGTCCTCACTCAAAACTTTCCTTTTCAACTTTTTTGGAAAGGAAAGAAAAAGGTGCAGTGGTCTCAATTTTTTCCAAAACTGTATATCAGAACACTAGGCAGGGGCCAAATGTTCACAACCGTTGTTGCCAATTTAACTCTCAATCTCAACAGTAACTGCGTTTTCTAGAGAGAGTATACGCCTGGTTAGACGTGGCAGGTGGCATTCAGACCTTGTTATTTTCTCTCAGTGAGAAGCCTTTTGACTTACTGTCTGGGTGGGCCACTGAAAGGCATTGACAGCTAAACAGGTTGTTTTGTAATGAATATCACCAAGTCAATCTGAAGGAACTGGATTTGGACCCATTTTAGATCAAATCCAAATAGTCAATGAATTAATCTAACAAATGAATTTAATATATAAAGAGAGTATTACAACTACAGTACAAATATCAAAGATTAAAGTTCTCCAGAGAATTTAAGAAGTTGCTAGAGCAAAGATACAGGCAGAAGGGAGGAAAACGCAAGAGAGCTTCCCCAAACTCCAAACCCCAAAATCAAAGGACATGGATATGTAAAATATCCAAACAGTGTCACATGTAATCTTACTAATGGACTATTGTTAGAACATTTGTTTGCAACATAAATTACAACCCCGTTTCCAAAAGAGTTGGGACGCTGTATAAAATGCAAATAAAAATACAATGCAATGATGTGCAAATCATTTATCCCTATATTTCATTTAAAATAGTATAAAAACTACATATCAAACATTTTTTACATATCAACAAATTTTATTGTTGTTGGAAAAATACATGTCCATTTTGAATTTCATTTAAAAAATCTGGGACAGGGGCATGTTTACCACTGTGTTGCATCACCTTTTAACAACACAACACAAGCGTTTGGGAACTGAGGAGACCAATTGCTGTTGTTTTGAAAGTGAAATGTCTTCCCATTCTTGCTTGATATAGGATTTCAGCTGCTCAACATTTTGGGGTCTCCTGTGTCGTATTTTTCGTTAAATGTTTTCAATGGGTGACAGGTCAAATGATTTCAATGGGTGACAGGTCTGGACTGCAGGAAGGCCAGTTTACACCCAGACTCTTTTACTACGGAGCCATGCTGCTGTAATACGTGCAGAATGTAGTTTGGTGTGCTCTTGCTGAAATAAGCAAGGCCTTCCCGGAAAGAAGACATTGTCTGGATGGCAGCATATGTTGCTCTAAAACCTGTACATATTGTCCAGCAGTAATGGTGCCTTGACAGATGCTTGGTTTTGAACTGTGCCCTGATAAGAAGCCGGATGGTCCCTCTCCACATTAGCCCACAGGACGCAGCATCCAAACTTTGATTTCAAACTTTGATTTGTCAGACCACAGGACAGTTTTCCACTTCGCCTCGGTCCGTCTTAAATTAGCTTAAATGATTTGCACATCATTGCATTCAGTTTTTATTTACATTTTACACAGCATCCCGACTTTTTCGTAAACGGGTTTGTACATGGAATAGCTACTTCTAAAATGCTGAATGTGTGAGCAATGTTTGCAGTTAAATCTAACTGATATGTCATGTTGTTTTGAATAGAGCATAGTACAAGATTAGAAAAAACGCTTAAAACTGCATTCAACGCCAGAACGTAAGTTCTTAAATCAACTATCCGATGAATCTACAAATCATTCCCAGTAATCGATGGACTAATAATTTTTTGAAAACAGTAATTCGTCGCAGCCCTAATTCCCAGAATAAACATTTTGAAGTAGTCCCGTATCTCGTCTGAAAATCTCGAATCTCTGACCTTGATGAGGTTGTTGGTGAACCAGAACACTCCTCCCATGTGCAGCAGGCTCTCGAAGAGGTGCAGCGCGTGGCTGTCCACCCAGCCCTTCCAGAGCACAGAGCGGAACTGCTTGCTCAGGGACTCGTGGATGGGCTCCTTGGCCGGCAGCAGGTTTCGGTAGGGGATGGGCTCCTGGCCCTCTATGGGCGGTCGCAGGGCCAGGCCGGTCTGCTGGAACACATCGGCACACATGTGCTCCAGAATGGAACTCATAATCACCACCCTGGGGAGGGGGGGGGTCAGCTTGTGTTACATCGGTGGGAAATGACATACTGCGCAAATCATTCCGCTAGCCGTCATTATGATCGGATGATCCCTTTAAAAAGATAATCTACTACAATTCAGCTGCGTTGAAAAAACATCTGGTCAGTGGCTAAATAAGAAAGCTATGGTTGAGAAAGCATTGCCCAGCGAGTGCCCACCTGTGTGTGTGCGTATGTGTGTAGGTGTGGGTGTGTGTATGTACCGTTCATTGTAGAACTGCAGTGTGTTCTCCCCATACAGCGGGGTCATGAGCTGGCGGATCATGGTCTGGGGCTTCTCCCTCTCATCCAGGCCCAGCATCCTCACGTGGGCTACCAGCCAGGCCACAGCACAGATGGCCATGCTGCACACCTTGCCCTTGATGTTGTCCGTGATCTTCTTCACTCAGAGAGAGAGAGAGACAGCCAAAGACAGACGGGGGGAAACAGACGAGGGAAAGAGTGTTGGCGAGAGCGTGCACAACCAATGATTAAACGTCATGGACGGCGGACATGCGTAAGTGACCTCCAGCCGCCGTGATTTGATTTTCACGACGGCATGAGTGGGCGCGCTTACTCAACTCGAGAGCTGACTGTATGGGCACATCGGGGGAAGAGAAGGGCCGAAATAGACAGTGACACACGATGTGGGATTTACCTGTACGGCCTCGACAGACAGCACGCCGTTCTCCCAGGCGTTCAGCACCTCCAAGATGGCCGCCGGCGTGCTAAGACAGATCTCGTGCCATTTCATCTGACTGACACACAGGATTAGACAACATTTCATATATATATACACACACACACACACACATATATATACACACACATATATACACATATATATACATATACATGCATGCATACATGCATGCATGCATGCATACATGCATGCATGCATACATGCATACATACATACATACATATAAATAAATAAACCGGTATAGCTTCCAGGAAAACGAATCATGCCGATAACAAATTGAAGTTCTATGAGGTGGTGCCGTAGGGACACCGTTTAAACAGCAGCATGGCCTTCGGCCCAGGTCCCGCTGTAATACGACAGCTAAGAAACACTGATTGGGACCGTCACTCACACTAGCTTCATCTCGGAAGAGTTGTTGAGAAGCGCAACCAGGCTCTCCACCTTGCCAGACTCGGGCCTGAAGCAGGGGTGGTCCGGGTTCAGGGTCTTGCCCTCCTCCGGCATGCACGTCTGCAGCCACGTCTCAAAGAACGGGGTCTCCCCCGAGGGGCTGGGGTCGGACAGAATCACCTAGAGGGGTCACACCGCTTATTAAAAGAACAATCATAAAAATAAGAAATATTGAATTAGGGCATAATATCCATTTACATTATGACACGATAGACACGTCATATATCAGGGCAAATGTGTCAGAGACACGGGCGGCTGAGCCACTCCAATAGCGCAGATCGAAGATGTGGGGCGTCCAGCCACCTGGTGGTGATGAGTCACACGACGATTACTTAAAAAGAAATCCAGGCTGCGCGTGACCGTTACTTGGCACAGACTGGGGAAATCTGATCCTGGGTCAGAGCTCTGGCACTTTACGAACACAAACGGGGGCATTAAAGCAATGCGAGACCCACCTCTGACCCATAGGTCTGCACCACGTGACACAGCATGAGGAAGGAAATGTCGAACAGCAGGGCTCGCACAGAGGCTGACTTGGCTGCATTGAGGAAGACCAAAATATTCCACGATGTCAGTATCCGATTTATTTCAGAAAACCCCATACTAAATCCCAGACGTTAATGCAAATTGCAATTCAAAAAGTCCTATGGACAGCCAGACTTCCTTAACTCTTGTACTCACATCCTTCTCCGCTAATGTGCTTCGGAAACTCGTTCAGCCTGAGAAGCAAGAAACACCATTGATAAATCATACTCAAACACTGTGTCCCTCTTACATCGTTTAGGGTTTACTTTCCTTATTTGGCAATTTAGAAGATACTTCACAGTACAGTGGTTTGGGTTTGTCAATAAACCGGATTGAGCGGTCCTGATAGGACTGTAAGAGGCTTGACGAGATCGTCTTACTTGATGAACTTCCGGGCGAAGGATTTGAGTTTCCCTGTGGCCGCGGCTGCAGCCAGCAGGAGGTCCAGGCTTTTCCCAGACAGCATGTGTCCCAGCACTCCCAGAAGGCCCTCTGGCGACTTCGAGTGGTCGGCGTCCACTGTCTACATTTGTGGGGGAAGAAACGTGGAGAACAGTGATGACAGGGGGATACGGGGGACGCGGAAAGCAGTTCAGCAAAAGCTGAAGCTTGGCAAGAGTTTTCTGATGAGGTGAACTAGCGGTCATGACGTTAGTATATTCTAGTATTCTGGATTATTGTAGGTTACACAGTAGCAAGGCATTTGGAAAGTTCAAGTAGGAAAAATAGTTAAAACAGGACAGGTACAGTGTCGTGCCTATTCGACAACACAAGCCTGGACAACGGCCCTGACAAAGTGTCAGGGCCATGATAGGCTAGGTCGGGTTGGCATGGAGAAGAGGAGGACCTTGAGGATGTTGGTGACCGTAGGCTCAGCTCGCAGGATGAGGCCTGGGTTGGGCTGGATGTTGGCGTTCTCTGCGGTCTTCATCCGTGGGGCGTACTCCCTGTCCTCAGCCCTGAAGAAAAGGTTACGCACGAGAAAGGATAGAGGGAGGAGGGAGAAAGCGAGTGACAAGAAAGAGTGACAGCAGGAGAGGCAGAATGAAAGATTTTAGCGCCAAACTTGATGCATTAATTACACATTTACATTTGAGTCATTTAGCCAACGCTTTTATTCGGAGCCACTCTAACCCTGACTTATAGGAGTCATTGGGGTAATGTGCCCTACTAACCTAACCCTGACTTATAGGAGTCATTGGGGTAATGTGCCCTACTAACCTAACCCTGACTTATAGGAGTCATTGGGGTAATGTGCCCTACTAACCTAACCCTGACTTATAGGAGTCATTGGGGTAACGTGCCCTACTAACCTAACCCTGACTTATTGGAGTCATTGGGGTAACGTGCCCTACTAACCTAACCCTGACTTATAGGAGTCATTGGGGTAATGTGCCCTACTAACCTAACCCTGACTTATAGGAGTCATTGGGGTAATGTGCCCTACTAACCTTACCCTAACTTATAGGGGTCATTGGAGTAACGTGCCGATTTAGTGACAGCACCCATGCCAACCAACGGCAGCATGGCAACCCGTACCGTTTAGAAGTGAGGTTGGTGGTGTTGGAGTCCGACAGGAGACCGAGCTTATTGCACTCCTGCAGTAGCATGCTAAGACAGTCACAGCTGGGGAGAAATGCATGGAAAGCAAGAGATGTCAGACACACAACTTGTATAGATAAACATACAGCGCGTTTACAAAACAATAACAGTCTTCGGTTGTGTTTTTTAACACTAACTTGCATCTCTGGTCGGCCTTGTCCAGCAATGGTGTGAGCTTCAGGAGGTACTCGAAAGCGATGTTGACGTCATCCATGAAGTCCTGCTGGAGGTCAACCAAAGATTACGGCAGCTGAGAGTATAGTAATGCACTTCACTGAGTATAGTACTTCACTGAGAGTATAGTAACGCACTTCACTGTCCATCATGTAATGAGACATTTACTGCACCTGTCCCTTCTCCGCCTGAGGATACTTTTTCAGTCTGAGGAGAACTTGCGGGATCTAGAGGAGGGAGCAAGATGACGTTAAAACGGAGGCTTCATAGGAAACATGAATCTAACGCCGGCAGACATTCATCTCACGCGCAGCGTAGCAAAACATTTTGCACCAGAAATTATTTTCAAGCATTTGTTGTAGGAAGTTTAGTTTGGTTTCAGGGGGGCGTTCCGCTATTTTGTGTCTAATGAAGAGGACGTAGGCCTACAGTGAGAAATGGGCGGACCTTGAGAAAGGTGAAGGCCGTCCACTTGAGCTCCTCAGTGCCTTCTGGTGACTCGATGAGGCCAGTGAAGCACGCCTTCCAGATCTCCAGCACAAAGAGCGGCGTGGGGATGCGCTGCACAGGAGAAAGCACCGGAGACAGACTCCGTTACTATCAGCCATTAAAACTCAGCCAGTGGTGGAACGGCAATCACGTTAACTTCAACACGAAGCGGTCCGTCAATACGCTTCAGTTGTTGAGTGTAAAAGTAGCATGCACTTCGAGTTAATCAGAGGCCGGTTGAGTCTCACCTGCATCCTTTTGATGATCATGAGCTGTTCCACCAGCGGCTGGGTCTCCCCCGTCAGGTTCATGGTTCCTTCCAGCATGATGAAGGCGTGCACTGAGGGGAAGGATGCGTGGTGTGGGGGGTCTGGACGCATGGACAGCATGGTAGGAATGCTGGAGCGATGGAAGATTGAAGGATATCACAATTACCTCAGGGTTTAAATGTTGTTCACTATGGACTTTTATTGCGTGAGCAAAATGGTTGACACACTGCCTACATGTTACAGTCTCACCTCTTCACCAACGAGACACACTCTTCCAGGTTGCCTGTCAGGGTGTGATTGGTCATTCTACTGAGGCTATCAGTCAACCGGTGCAAAGCTTGCTCTACATTGGTCCAGGAGGCTTTTGGAAACACATCAGGGGAAAAGCAGGGAATCGGTGCAGGAAAAAGTCAGATATATCCGACCCAATGAAAGAATAAACACATACAGTGGAACAGAAAAACCTTGGGTGAAACAGAATTCATAGGATGTGAACCATGTTTTTATTTCAGTGTTCACCAAAAAATAAGCACTCAGGCAAATTGCAGTAGCTGTCGATTCGAGTTTGGTAGTTTTGTCTTCACGATCATCAATCATTGAGGGAATGCTACCATTTAAATCAATAAAAGCTGCTAAGTTGTCTGCCTTGTATTGATTCCAATGGCATCTTTAGAAGAATTGCTGAGGTTTCATTCTCAACGAAGGACATTTTGCTGATGTGGGTGTTCACTATCTGGTGAATTGAATTTTTGAGTGAAACACTCAAGGCCTAAATTCTCAAATCTGTTCAAATTACTGAAATTCTATTGGGAATACAGACTGTTAAAAAGTCTGAGCTAACACATGCGTTAGAGCAGGGGTCGGCAAGTACGTTTGACAAATTTGACAATTTTTTTTAAGCCACTAGATGGCGGGCCCGAACATAGTCAAAGGATAATTTCAAGAAATTATTCGCTGAAAAATGCAACTAGAATTGCCTGTTACAGACCGTTACTGTGTCTTTTGTAACGGCTTAGTCAGCTGTGGTTACCTTGTGGTTAAATCCTGTAGGGCAGTCAGAAACAAAAAGCAACAGTTGTGGGGCGGGGTCCGGGTTTTGTGCTGGATTAATTAATACAGTACTACTGACACGTAGGCCTAACCCGGCAAGTGTCTTCATTCACCAACTTGCAACACAGACCGCCTTTCTAAGAATCACATACAGCTCCGGAAAAAATTAAGAGACCACTGCACCTTTTTCTTTCCTTTCCAAAAAAGTTGAAGTGAGTTGAGTGAGGAACAGAAGCGTTCAATTTGCAGTGGTCTCTTAATTTTAACCCTTCTGTTTCTCACTCAAACCCTTCCTTTTCGACTTTTTTGGAAAGTGCATTTATATAGTTTAACTTTCTACTAGCTAGTTTTTGCTACTATGTGGGTTGTAGCTTTATTAAGAATGCTAATTCAGGAGTGTAAAACATTGATTTTAGAAAGCAATGCCACGTCCACCGCTGATATGTTTGAAGAATATAAACCGAGCAGGGCTCTTAGATCCATGAACTCAGGTCAGCTAGTAGACCCCGGAGTCCAAACTTAAACATGGCCAAGCTGCATTTAGCAGTTATGCTGAATTCAACAGGAATAAACTACAAGAAGATCTTAGACAAGCCCCAAACGTATCCATTTTTAAATCCAGGTTAAAAACACTTCTCTTTTCACATGCCTATGACTGAGCACTTAAACTTAACCGCACTGTTTAGCCTTACAGCTTTTATAGCTTCCTATGTTTTTCTATCCGATTTTTATTCTATTTCCTTATTCTGTTTTATTATTATGATGTTGTTTTGATGTTTTAATTTGAGTATTTGTTTTTATGCTACTGTATTTTAATATTTTCTCTATTTCTTTGTAAAGCACATTGAATTGCTTCTATGCATGAATTGTGCTATATAAATAAATGTGCTTGCTTGATGTGTGGAGACATTTCACCGCAGCCAATGTAGAGGGAAAATCTGTGTACATTTGCAAATACTATGCCAAGTCACATGTTAAGAATGCCACACAGATGCAGAATCCTCTGGCCAGGTGCACAGAGTTCTCTCAGAGCTCACAACAAGCAACTGTTCCTATGCATCTGTTCAAAGTGAAAATGATCAATCAGACTCCTCGAACAGCAACGGCTTGTGATCCACCTGGAATCAGAGGATTTTTCAACTCAATGGCTGAACAGTCAGAGACAACAGACACACAGGCCCCTAAATTCCAGATGAGCTGTAGTCGGTCATCAATGACCTTGTACCACAGAAGGTATTTGCACTGGTGACAAAGCTGTGAACATGAAGGCTGCTTGGTCTAAAGTGGAGGAGTCCTACCCTCACATCCCACCCATAGGCTGTGCTGCTCATGCTTTGAACCAGGTCCTCAAGGAACTTGGTCCTGCCACTAAAAACGATGGATAGTCTGGCACATCAAGAGCATCCTCCTGGATGATGAAATTAGAAGAAATCAGTACTGCCCTGCCTACGTCACTGCTGCTCAAGGCAGAGGATACGGCAGTTCTGAACTGCATCAAAAAGCGCGAGGACTTCGGCCTGAAGCCCATACACACCGTAGAGTACATGCTAGACTCCTGATATGCTGCCAAGAGCATCCCGTCTGGTTCAGAGATTAACAAGGCTTACAGTGTCATCACTACTGTCTCCCCATCTTGGCCTGGATGAAGGCAGGGTTTAAGCCTGGCGAAGTACACTTCCAGTCAAGGTAATTGGGATGGCGATGGAATATGGCAGTCATGCCAACATATCTCATCAGCCATCTGGTGGAAGGGGCTTTGTGGATCTGAGGCTCTTTCCTGTTGCCTCAGTCTTCCTCCAATTCCCAATAACATCAGCTGCCTCAGAAAGCAAATGGTCCCTGTTTGGGAAACACTCACACAAAAGAGCAACCGACTGACCAATACCAATAATGGGAAGAAAAACTGGTGGCCATCGGGACAAACTTGAGCCTCTTTAACCCAGACACAGAGCCATCATCAGCATGTTTAAAACTGAAGATGAGGCATCCAAGTCTGACATTCAAACGGTGGACATCAAGAAGGTCCAGGGAGAGGACATGGAGACCTGAGAGGAAATACCTAAACAAGATACTAGACTTGAGACAGATGTTCAATCAATAAACACTGATGTCCAGAGAGACATTCGGGCCATAGAGCATGACAACCAAACCAGAGCTTGAGTCGCCAGACAGACTATGTATCATCATTTTATAGATTCATGTAGAAAAAGTATTTTTAGAGTGGGATGACAGGGAATAAATTATTCAATATTCCTGTTTTTTGTTCGAATAAACAGTCCCATGTTTAACACCTGTTTAACTAAATTGTTTTTTTTTATTTTTATTTCTGTTTGTGTGTATGTCTGCATGTGACATGGTAATAGGGTTTATGTGTATGTCAGCCTATGCAAATAATTTCTATTTTATTCCTGTTAATTCCCATATAGTCCCGCAAAAAGCTTCCACCTTTGATTATTTCCAAAATTGTTCAGCCCTAGAGCCAATGACAGCATCTTTCTTCTATCCCACACGGTCTGAGTTCCATGACAGCGGCCATGAACAGTCATATCAGACTGGTATCTGATTTTGTACCCCATATGTGGCTTGACGTCCAACTCCCTGAGGTTTTTTTTCCATTTAGACTGCAAATACAATTTTATTTAAATCGGAAGTGGGGTAAAAGTCATATTTGAGGTACTACAAACAGCCAGTGTGAACAAAGCTTAATCTTCTTGTGTAGCAGCTAGAAAATTCGATTGACACAACCCTGATGACTAAATGTTGTGATGAAGTTGGATCCTCAACCACAGCCTACAGGAAAACCCCTTAGAAGACTGTGGCCCCAGACTGACCTTGGTCTTCCAGACGTGCAATATGCACCAGGGCCCTGTTCTTGGTGCTGACCAGCAGGTTATTCAGCCTCTCCTGGCACCCTTTCAGGCTGGAGTCTGTGCTGGTGGAGGGCCCCAGCTCACGGAGCCTCTCGCAGTACCAAGCGCAGCCCGTCAGCAGCCACACTACTCCGGCCAGCAGGGCCCGGCACAGCCCAATGCATTCCTCCGCCTTCCCATGGCAGCTGGAATGTGGACGAAGAAGGTTGAACTGAGGTTTGACAGCGGTATACAGACGCTGCAAGTGCACACGCTCTCTGGAGCTCTGACCAACTCTTACATCCAGCAGACTCTCAGCTACTAGAGCTCAAACCATATTTAATAACAAATGGTGAGCAAAATGTATGCCGTCTTTGTCAGGTCGCACCTCTTCATCGGCGGAGCCAAGATAAGTCGTTTAACACTGCTGCCAGGATTAAAGAGAGAATAACAGGATGGAAGTGAGACAGAATACAGTAAGCGTGGTCTACCTGAGACGGTGGCAGAACATGTCCATAATCTCCAACAGGGCCTTAACACACAGCTCTCTGGAGAAGTCATCAAACTGAGGAGCGATACAAGACTTGTCAGGCAGGCAAGACGTCATCCGACATCTAGTAGCACTCAGCTGTTATTGGCCAGAGTGAACGAAATAGGAGGCAAAACTTACCTTACTGATGGCTAATAATACACTTGAATAGGACACCATCTGAGGAATACAATGGATTACATTAGTCAAAAACTGTGCGCCTTTTATTACATTTCACCAGCAGGTCGTGTGCGATGATAGCGCACAATACATTTATTACTCCGCAAAGACGATAAATATGAACTATTCGGTTCAGCTACATCTTATGTGTATTTGAGGGTGTGCAGATGTGTTTCAAAATGTCAACCTCACCTGGGAACTGATGGCATACTTGAGGTAAGACAAGATAAGTGGGTTGGGAGAAGGGCCAATCATTGCCTGCTCCATAAGAGCCTCTGGAACATGGGGGGGGGATTAATATATTGTTTACGTCACGCTTTGCAAGCATTTATATGGATCAACGTAAGTCAGCTGACCTGCCAAGTTCAGGTAGTCCCATGTTGCTCCCTTAGGGAAGTTCTTTTTGATGTTTATGGCCCACTGGTAGTCGCTCCAACGCTCCTTCCAAGCTTGGAGGATGGACTGTTTCAAATTGACCACCTTCATACTGAAAAATGCAACACATTACTGTATCCATTATAAATAAATTACCTTTTTAGGTATATGAAAAATGACTAGCCTAAATGTATGCACATTAAGTAGAAATAGTCTGGCAATGGTGTTCAAATGTTATTTTGGAGCAATTGCAACCTACTGACCCATAGAAAAGTTCACCTGTATTTTCACTACTTGGTGAGAACCCTGTAAATAAACTAAATCGGAAATATTCTGGCAAGACGAAGTCTGAAGACACGTTACATGAAGGACCAGAGCTACTAGAGGACCGGTATGCATAGCATGCAGCACATCCAACCGTACTTAGTAAGTCATGTGGCTTTCCAGCTAGCGTTACATCGTGCAGACTATGTTTTCATGACAGTTGTTCACGTATTACAAGGTACATTTGCGACATACCAACAACATGATGACTAACAAACTTGATGACTAACAAAGTAGGTAGCTGCGTTACTGTACAGTACTAGTAGCAAGCTAGCTAGCTAGCTGTGTTGTTAGCTAGCTCAGTATATGCAGAGGCCATGCAAGAGCCCTTTTGTACTCTCAGTATGAATAATATATACGTAGCTTGCTAGAAAAATGACAGTTATATGAATACTTACATGAATCGTGAACAATATTACAGATAAATGTAGCCTAACGTTGGACTCTGTCAGATGTTGAAGACAACGAACGCCATCTTTGTTTTACGACAGGAGAAACATCGTAAGCATTAATTGGCCAAGACAAAACCTTTCGGACACGGAGAGTAAACAGCAACCCCATTGGTTCCTTTCTTTCAAACAGTTCCCTTATTTTGGACAGTAGATGTCACTACCTTCACACGGTATGTTGATCCCCTCCTTGTAAGATTGTACGAGTGAAACTGATAACGTGGGTTGGCAACAAAATCGTCTACGAGAATAGGTTTGGGTAAGAAAAATGACCAAATTAAACATTTGACACAAATTTCCAAAATAGGCATGAAGCCCCTCTTCCCCTTAAAATGTTTTATTGTAAATGTCAATCCAATAGTCGACCATGAATAGTTTAATTCATTGTTATCTGATATATTACATAATGTAGGCTATTCCCAAAGCGTGACTAGAATGTGAGAATGAAGGGAATTCTTATGTAATAGGGCCATTCATTTTTTGGATTCTCAGTAGAGTCCTTGTTTGTGCCAATGGGGACCTGTCACTGTGCATCTCCAGTTTCACATGTCTCCGTCAGCAGAGATGTCCTCAGATCCTCTGAGTGCCTGTCTAAGACGCCATATTAAAGTTCTGTCAATGGCCACCCCCTAAGTGCCCTTAGTCACCATAAAAACCATTGGCGTTGTGAGGTAATGTAGTGCTTGCCGTTAAGTAGACCTCTAACTTAAAATCAACTTTACTTGGCAATATCAATTACTAGCTTCTGCACATTACATCTTGTGCCGTACTGGATACCACAAGTCAGTTATAATCACTAATAGCGTAAGGACATGCCCTGCTAGTCAAATCATCGCTATGTTTTGAAAACGTATCAAACAACTGAGGTGTCCTGTGAGGTGTGTTCTCAGACCCTGGTGTTTGCTGTGCATAGTTTGAAGCGGCGTGGCTGTTGATAGTGTCAGGTTGGAAGAGGTTGACTTTAACCGAGCCTGTCGCTGTGTGGACTTTCTGTTCCTCAGAGCCCTCGTCTACAATGACCCCCATTCTCTCTGACACAGGAGACTCTGTCTGGGTCGGAGCACGGCCTGTCCACTGGGACACAGTGATGCCAGTGATGGAGGGACAGTACTTCGGCTGGCGTGGATGGCGAGAAAGAAAGGGTGGAGGGAGACAGAGAGATGAGAATCCTGTCAATGCACCATCCCAGTCAAAGGGCTAATAGACCTGGTGATGACAAACCCCAGTCCACTCCCTCTCAGACCAAAGCTCTGCTGATTTTTTCTCATGACTTCACCTCTCCGGGCTGAGATAGAGCTATCTAAGGTTACTCAGCAAACCACTGATACCAAATTTCATTGTAATGAATTGGCTTCTGGTTAAGTCCCTCGATTCAAAGCTATGTTTACAGCCCAGTAGTGGTTTCCACAGTATATGTATGAATCGTGACAGAAATTACACTCAAGAAACTATCTATGTAATGATAGTAACTCAGCTTGCACTGTGACCTCACACACTCCTTTACAAGGCGGTGGTAGATTTGCAGTTGAATAATGTCCTATTTCAAAGCAGAGGTATGCTGATTGAATAGCTAGAGACATCTGAGGTAAAAGTCTATTGCTCAGTGAAATCATATTGGGTCAATATTAGAGAAAAATTCTGAGCAATGAAAGCGACCAAAGAGCCACACAGCTTGACACGGCAGCACTTTATATAGCCCCTTGAACACAACCGCCCTTCGTTTTACAGTCATCAATAGCCCTGCCAGAGCCACTGCCATGTGGAGTGTGATGTGGGGCTAATTAACTTATATGGGCAGCCAGCCTGGCCAGCTATACAGTCCTGTACCACACACCCATAGTCTCCTCTTGTCTAAGGAATGTGTGTGTTGTTATTTCATGGCATGTGATTCAAATCCCCTAGCTGGCCTGGTAGTGCTCGGACTACACAAAAGGCAGCCAATGCCATTGGGGTCATGGGTTAAACTATTTAATATAACATTTTGGAATTTTAGAAGAATAGGATGCTGTTTTCTTGTTTGGTTTGGATATTAAATTTAATTTGGTTGTCAAACAGTCAGGAAATGTACAGAGGGGAGGGTCAAGCACAAATTAGTGAGTGGGTCTCAGTGTTTGGGTTGTGTTTAGTTCCCCAGCTGCGGGCTATTTTTTTCTTGGCCAGTGGATCACGTGGGAGGCAGCAGCCTCCGTATGATAATTAATAGGTTTGATTCGCAGGGACTGTGGAGTGGATGTCAAGGGAGAGGCCGGAGCTGTGCTGACACTCAGCTAATGGCTCAGACCTCTTCTAATAGACCATTATTGAATTCAAGACTTACCAGCCACAGGTAGAACAGGTAGGCACAGAATATGAAGAAACAGATTTTTATTTTCTAGGTTTTTATTTTTGTATAAGTTTTTTTTACCTTTTGTCAAATAAAAATGTAACCTTTTTGTCCTAGTAATATTCTGTCATGTTTGGTTTCCAGAATCATCAAACTTGTATTTGTGTGGTTGTGGAACTGTAAGGGAAGTGAATAGAATACATTTAAAGTGGATTTTCATACCTATTTCATAGATTTCAATTGGAATGGGCTCCAGTGGCCCAGGTAACCCCCACTGAATATTTTCTAAGCAAATGTGCATGAAATATTATACTTTATATAGCTTTATCTTTCAAGATTTGGTGGAATTAAAAACAAATATATTAAAAATATATATTTTCAATTGTAGCATAAATATAGTAATAATAATAATTATAGTAATGTCTATAATGTGAGGAAAATCAGCATTTTGAAACACACCACCTGTCAGGTCCTGACTGTGGGGGTGCCTCTAGGCATCTCTATGTGCCTGGGGGTGATAGTCAAGGCCTGACAGCAGAGGTGCCTCTAGGCATCTCTGCACTGCAGTTTCGCTTATTCCCAATTAGAGGTACCTGCACTGTTTAGGTTTTTCTCCACTTTGGGTGGATCATTGTTTTTGTGTGTGCTCTGTGACACTAAGGTTCTTGGCTGGTGATGGGTTTTGGTTTTGTTCTTTTTGGAAGAAGGCATAAAAAGAATGTTTTATAGCTCTGTGCCTCGTGGCCTACCCACCCATGACCATGACACCAGCAAAATGTGTTGGGTCTGTTTGAGATTGAAATGATCATAGTTTCAATTTTGTTGCATACTATCATGCAATAAGACCTTGCCAGAGACACTTTATATAATGATGAATTTGTCTTGTGTCTTCCCTAACAATTGGAGTCATTGTCCCCGAAGGCAGGAAGTCAGGCGGTCTACTGGTTGGTTCTCACTGTATTCCTGTGTAAATACATTGTTTTGGTGTGGACCCTCTGGCTTTGCTTCTTCCCCTCTGACCTCACTGACCATGGCTTGCAGTTAGTGTCATAAAGGCCGTTTGCATGTGATACTGTACTCATTAACAGTAACCACTGTAATCCAACATATTACGCAGGTACACATGGCTTCTAAAAAAAACTTCCACAGGCCTTACATGAAAAGAGTGGAGCACTGTTATGTAACTCCATGAGCTGATTCTTTTCCAGACCTCGTGCTCTCTGCCACTCCATCCCTGAGCTCAGCAAACCCAAGCTAGCAATATTAATCCTACATCTGTCACTCAGATGGTTGAGTTATCACTCCAATCTGAATTATTTACCAGCGTTGATGTCCAGGACTGTAATTCGCAGCACAGCAGGTTTTTTTTAGCACAAGACAAAAAGTTGCACACTAGTGGCTTTCTTCCTAGGAAACAGCCAACAGCTGAACTATCAGGTTCTCATTTTAACTACTCTGCTCAGGATTATTTCACCACAAGTGCTTTAAAATTATGCATGTATTTCAACAGCATCATATGATAACAAAATATTTAAAAAATTCAAAAGCTGGTTTCACAGTTACATTTTGTGATAATGATAACTATGCATGTTGTTGTTTCTTCTATTGATCCCTCACCATTTCACCCCCTCCAGTTGGCTTTTACTTTCGGGTGCCCAAAAGGCACCCTGGCACCTCTCGGCTGTTTGTGTGAGTGAATGCAGCAGTGATTTCTTGATAGAGCAGAGAGGCATCTGGTCGCAGCGACAACGCAGATTTTGATCTGTGATCTCACTCCGATCATATTTGTCATCTTGATATATTTCTCAGATAGTTGGTTCATTGGTAAGTCGCTAGATTTTCTTCAACGTAGATTCTGATTAGGTGGGATCAATAAAATTGTAATTTACAATTCTTCACAGATCCCCTTGTTTTCAGTATTATACAATAGTAAGTACAGCAACAAATATGCACTTCAACCAGTTTTTTTTACAGTTAGGTTTTAATTGAATAATTTAATTGACATTATCCATTAAAATATAAAGCCCGGGAGACATTTCTTTGCCGGGGCCATAGGAAGACTTCTACAGAGGTCAAAGGTTTTCCAATCATCCCTTTAAGAGAAATACCTGCTTATTCATAATAGTCTCTGCTGAAATTAAACAAAATCATAACATGAGACAACAATGATGTTTTGCCTCGTTCATTATGATTTCTTTTTATTCCTATACAAAAGTCGCTAAATGTGGAGGACTTTGTTCTACCGTACCTCAAGGAAATACTGGTGTATTAAAAAAAAGTATAAAAATATATGTTAATTTCTGTGTGTATTTAGTTGTTACCTAATATTGTTGATGTGTGTGTACCTTTGGTACTTGTGTGTTGCAAGTGCATTCTCTGTTTTCATGGGGTCTGGTCGATAACATTAAAACTTAAAAAAATCCCTCCAATAAAGAAAAGAAAAGTAAAATGCATGATGAAACTTTGCATTCCAATGACGCGGCATAATTATAGAAGCTGATTATGCTTTACCATGGATACCACAAAAACATTGTAAGTACTGTAGTTACAGTGATGTCACACATTGGGATACCACAGCCTTCCCAGAAGGCAATGAGACTGAGCATAAAGTCTACAATTGGGACAAAAAGGATTCATTAATCTACGAAAACTATTTTATCCTAAAAATTCTAAAAAGCAACACATTATTTAGAACAAAGCATACCCATGGAAAAAGGACCATTAGGAAAATATCAGTCATTTTAGCTAGCTGAATGACCATATCCCATGTTTTTCTATTTGCTCTTTCCTAGATAATTCCTGTTTTCCCCTTTCTAACATATGGGGCACATATTTTGGTGTAAGAATAAATAGATAAAAGTAGGGACATAAACTTACTATGAAGAAGAATTATACTTGATACATTTTATGACAGCATAATACATTGTGTGGTATTTTGTAGAAGAGTGCATTATGGGTAGGCAATACATTCAAGGTACACATTTCAAATGCTACGATTCATGCCAAAGATTAAAATGAGTCTGTCATGCACCTTTGTTTTCTTGTTTTACCTAGATACTGATAAATGACAAACCACTCAATCTATTGTAATTAACACAGAAAATACATAGATACTAAAAATATGACCTTTATTTTCTTTGAATTTTCACAATTTCATATTGATATTGTGCTTTAAGTCAAACCTAGACTATTAAAATTCATACACTTTTTTTACCTTTCCCAATGATGGTTGTTTTGGATATTTCCAATCCAAAGCATCATTATCCTATACATATTGCAAATTTAGTTTTAGTAGCTATGCTTTCAGATAGCCAAACTCCTTACAAAACATTTCTGCCATTAGATCTTGTTCATTCTCTTCTTGTGGATGTTCTGTAGAAGGCCAATGAGGGCCAAAATATCTTTTAAGTTTGCTAAAATTGAGTTTAAAATGGTGAGCGAATGTTGCAAACTTGCCTAGGATGGACACCTCTCTTTCGATCCCTTTGCCAACTGTTGTACTTACTGTTGTAGAATATTAATGAAGCTGAAATCTGCATTGTGAAACAGCTCAACAGGTTGGCCCTGTCAACATTTTAAAAAGGCGAAGTACATACTGATCTATTGCATGTGCAATTATGTACATTATTATGTTGGCTGAAATATTTGTGTAACATCACAAACGGACGTATCAGTTTCACCAATTCCAGCTCTAATTTAACATTCTACTAAACTTAACTTCACAGAGCAATCAAAAAAAGTAAGGATGTCTGTGGATGTTACATTGCAACTCTCTACTCAAAACCTTGTAACTCCATGCATTACTGTCAAAGATGGGGAGCACGTTATCTAACAGGGCTGCCACAAAAGAATAGTCTTTAAACCAGACAAGTGGGTTTCATGAGTAGCCCAATTTAGCTTTGTGCCAATTGCCAATTGTGTAGGACATAGCAGAAAGGTGCATTTCAGTATTATTGCTTTTCATATTGGCTGTCCACCTGATCATGTAAAGTCTATTGCTTCGATCTGTCGGATTAAAGCAACAAGACTTCTTACAACACAGTGGCTTCTTGGGCTCTATAGGCTTTTTAATAGGTTGCCCATATTGATAAAAGAATGAGATGAATGATGTTAACATATAAGAGCATACCCTGTCTCACATGAATACCCTGTGTAGAAACTTAATGCACATCCACTGACCTGGTAAACTCCCTTTCTTTCTGGATTCACCTTTGCTATCAAAAGGGATTTGATAGTAGAATAATTGCTCTTTAGGTAGAGGGTGAACACTACACATGAGAAGGCCCCTCAATGCTCATTCAGTCCACCAAACCACGGTGGTCAGTTTACATCGTCACATCTTCTACAGTGCCCCTGTCCAGTTCCTGTCCCCTGATAACATTAACAATGTGCATAGATTTGTTAGAGAATAATAAAAGAAAATTAAGGATTGTAATTACATTTAAATGTGAACCATTTTGTTGTTTCAGTTTCCGTTGAGGTCAGAATAATCCTGACCTCTGGCAGTTTTAATCAAGGGGTATAGAATTGACCTGTTAATCATTATTTAGGGGAATGTTGAGACTTTCCTTTCAAACCCTTATAAAATAATTTACTGCATTACTGTAGTGTAGGGCATACTACTAAGTTTTTCTAATAGTACATAATGATATGTATTTATCATAACTGTTTACAATGACGTCCAAGTTGTGAGAATATGAATGGTTGGATAAAATAGAATGGCTCGTTGCTTCTAACTGCTGCCTTTCACTTCTACAGGTATTTTCTGTGTCACTGGACTCAGCGATTGTGAATTCCAGCAATGTAGGAAGTTTATGGGTAGCTTTTAACTGTAAAACAATAATATCTGCCCAACAGCAAGTTGAGATAGAAAAAATCTTTTTTTAAATTGATACTCCAATCCAAAATGATATTCCACACAAAACAGAACTTACCTAAGCAATAATATTTACACCTAGGATATGATTAATAGATATTGTCTTCAAATATAGCTGTTTGATGAATCATTGAACACTCTCAACTCAAATTACATTATCAAAAAAAATATTCAAGTTTCCATGAAGGAATAAGGTCCTTCATTGGCCTTTTCCTTTTTAGCAGACATTCTTTACCACAGTTTTATGAGCTGCGTACTCTTGCTTGCTTGCTTTTAATGTTCACCTCATTTAATTTTCATCTTATAACATTAGTCAACTTCTCCTATGGCACTTTGCATTGTTCTGCATTTTTACCCTTGCAAGGAAAAAAACATATCAAAAGTTGACCCCAGGTAGGTCTAAAAACAGAGGTCATATTTCTGACTCCCTGCGGTATGACCTTTGGTCCAGTCCCCTGGAGGTCTGCATTCTCTCGAACTCGTGTCGGCTGGTCTGATCCGGACTGTTCAGGTTGGCCAAAACTCTGACCCCACCGGCACCACTGCCAACACCCACGTTCACCACATCCTCTTCCTCATCCTCATCCCGGCTGAGGAAGGCCAACTCATTCTCGTAACAGAAGGAATTGGAGGTGGGTACCAGGAACTTGTTCTCCAGCATGTCCTTGGCACTACAGCGCGGGGTGGACGGTACCTCATAGGTCTTGTGAAAGTGTGAGTAATCCACCTTGTACATGTTCTTTTCCTCAAAGAGCACAGGCTCAAATCGGTGACCCCACAACACCTCCGTGGCCAGGTAGGAACTTCGGGCCTGTGTGGTCATGGCAGTCGCCTCAACCATGCCCTCCAGAATGACCACAATCTCAAAGTCTGCTGTCTCTAGATCGTTTTTCCCAATCCCATAGAGCGGACTGTTCTCATCAATCTCATGGATAATAGTAATGGGAGAAACCAAGAAAATTCTGTCCAGGCCTTTGTCAAAGCCCACGTTGATGTCTATTTGGTCCAGGGGGATGTACTCCCCTTCATCAGTGATCCGGGGTTTGATGAGCTGAGCTCTGACATGGGCCTCCACAATGTGACTTTTCCTCAGGTTCCCCACCCTCCACATGAGGCACAGCTTACTGTCCCGCATGGCGATCACGGCATTGTGGCTGAACAGCAGCGTCTGCGCTCGTTTCTTGGGCCGAGCCATCTTGGCCATGATGGCGCCGATCATGAAGCAATCGATGATGCAACCCACGATGGACTGGAACACCACCATGAAGACGGCGACCGGGCACTCCTCCGTCACGCACCGGTAGCCGTAGCCGATGGTCGACTGGGTCTCGATGGAGAACAGGAAGGCGGCCACAAAGCCATTGACCTGCAAGACGCAGGGCGTGAAGTTGTCATCTCCGGCCGGGTTGTCCAAGTCACCGTGAAGCAGTGCTATGACCCAGAAGGCCAGGCCGAAGGCAAGCCAGGACAGCACGAACACCAGGGTGAACACCACCAGCATGTAGCGCCAGCGAATGTCCACACATGTAGTGAACATGTCAGACATGTAGCGCAACGACTTGTCCTCCATGTTGGCGAACTGCACGTTGCACTGGCCGTTTTTCTTGACGAAACGGTTGCGGACCTTGCGTCGCGTGTGGATCTTGCCGTTGCCGAAGCCGTTCGTGCCGCCGCTGCCATGCATGTTGGTGAGGCGCAAGGCCTCCTCCTCAGTCGACACGATGCTGTAACGGTTGATCCGCCCCACGCTCATGCTGCCTACATGGGCCGGGCTGCAGGATCGGAGTGAGTCGGCAGTGCTGGATTCCTGGTGTGTAGTGGCTTAGTCAGAGGCTCTTCCCAGGGATATCACTACCAGAGCCCCATCTCTGCTGGTGGTAGCCAGGGAGAAGGTAGGCTGTGGGGCGTTGTTCTCTGGTCCAACCACTTCCTAAGAAAGGAGAGGGACACGACCGTCATATCACAGCATGTCAGTGTCATTCACATGTCAACAAACTGATTCCGGGGAACTGCACCACTGTCCCATTTATTTGTCATGGTAATTCATGCACACAATCTATTATGCCACTGGCCATTTATAGGTCGTTTTCAGGTTATTATCGCATGTCTCGCATGGCCATAGTGTTATTATCATCACTCCGGCTCCATTCTTTCATTAATCAATTTCAATATGAATGGCATCAGGCTCACAACCCCATTTCCTTATCATCCTGCTTCCGGAGCCTGATCACGATTCACATTCATTCCAAACGGCCCCTTCAGAAGTCTTTTTGTTGATTGGTGGGCAAAGTGGCGAGGAAATAGCTAGATGCAGACACTTCTATTGCAACACATTTCCTGTGCATATTTATCCGTCATGTACTTGCTTGGCACTGATCAGATCCTACCAGACATCATTCATTAACTGGATATGGATTTTTGTTAACAATATTGTCTTACAAAGCTGTGGTCACTCAAGTGCAGTTAGGATAATATTCATTTTTGAAAATAGCAGCCTGCACTTGTACAGAGGTTCCCAATCTAGGGGAGATCTAGAGGCGAATTTGGGGTGACAATGTTTCATGCTGGTTGTGGGTACTTTGAAAAGAAAAGACAATTAAAAATTGCAATGTTACACCGCTCTATAACGACATATGGCATATCTGTAAGGATGTTGGCTAGAAACAAGCCTTACAATGCCAGAAAAAAACACTACTGAATCACATGCTGATTTGATTGTCTATAAGTGGGAAGCTGAGCTACAAACTTCTTAAGTCAATCAAAAAAATTGGACTGTCATATATATTGTCTGACTGTTGTTACAACTACTTGATCTCTTTCTATAAGAGAATATCAAATTAGAATGACAATCAACTTTAATCTCTAGGTCCATTTACAAAAACACAGAATTTAATATTGCCACTAGTTGTAAACAAAATATACATGCAATTTCATATTTATGTAAAATAAGTGATGAGCAGTAAGCAAATAATATACACAGATGTATAGTATAAGTACAGTATATCTACATAGAATGTATTTACCACAGTAGTTGTCTGAGAACCCATTGTCATTTACAGCAAAGGCCTGGAGTAAAATTAGGACAGAACAGCAGATGTTTCAGCTTGCTATCTCTGGGATTCAATCTACAAACCTATCAGTTTCTGGTCAGATGCTCTGACTATTAGACAATTTGTAGCCTACATGCAGGGAGATGAGCAGAGTTTTGAGTGCAGCATTGAGTAGGTATTAGTTTCCCGTTCGGAGGTGTCTAGATGTGTTGAACATAGTCTCATTTGTATATGTGGGATAGATGGGTGGTTTCTGAGGACCACAGCACTTTTTGGTAAAGATTTGACCTGTACTGCCAGCCTGCCCTTCGTTTGCCGGTGGAGATTTTTTGGAATAGTGGGTGACCGGGGTGGAAGTGTTCAATGACTTTTCTGCAAACTGACCAGATACAGACAGACCGAAACCAGGCGATGATGGAGGAGGAAAGGATTGACTGCAATTGATCTGTAAAGCTGGATCAGGACTGACTGGGAGATTTTATTTTTCAGCTGCAGCAATTGGCACAACCGCTGGTTTGCCTTCTTTGTAATCGCAGTGATGTTGTCCTCCCACCTGAGATTGTGGGAGATGATGGTCCCTAGGAATTTAAATGATTCAGCCAAACTAACAGCTGAGCCCTCATTCTCAAGGGGACGTGGTTGGGGGCGTTTCCTGTAGTAAAAATTGAATTAAATTGAGGTTTCATATTAATATTGTAATCGCATCCTGTAAAAGAGTATGCCTAAAATAGGATTGACAAAACATGATGTAGCACAATACAATTTGAGGAAATCAGTTTTACTATTACAATTTTTATGATTATATGTACTATTAGTAGTAGTAGTAGTAGTAGTAAGACAAGGCGTAAAAGGCCTACCTAAAGTAGTGTTGTTAAACTATGTACAATTGCAGGAAAGTACCTTCATATCATCAAACTGTTCCTAGATCCCTCAAATGAACCCTAAAAAAATTGGGCCCAGGAGAATAGTTTGAGAACCCCTCCACTAGCACATGCGTAATCAACATACACAATACAACATATCAGATGTTGGGTAGTCCAACCCTGATATATTAACTTCTGTGCTGTAACTGTGTGTGTGTACTTTTAATCCGAGACTCCCATGGGACTCTTGTGCATGCCACAGTTTCCATGGGTGCGCCATCACAGATGCTACACATGGGGACAGAGACAGAGAGAGAGATGCACTTGGTCTAAAAATGAACCTTTTCTCTCACTACTTGGTTTCAAGCTCTATTTACTTGACCTCATTCTGTATAGTCATTTGTAATATTATTCATCACACAATTAGGACGGCGTAAGATATATAGCATTTTCCCACGACCCCCTGTAGGTAAACTCATTTTTTTCCTCCAGTCTGCTCTTGTCGAATACTAGAGTGAAACTTTCTTACAGTTCAGAAATCCCGCAGGTACACACAGACGCGGTGAGTAACATTTCGTGCACGTCTTTTGCACCATACCGACAGTAGGCTACAACATGTCTTGTTTACAAACACCTTGGCCGGTCTCTAAGGATTTATCCATGGCTGAATAGAACTACTGGATCTTGTCAATCCATCTGAAAGGTCGAACTTCAGAGGTCGAACTTGGCTACGAGGGCCGACAGATGTCCGTGACATGGTCCACAACGTGTCCAGTCTCCTTGGTAACCGGCCGAGAGCGGTCAAAGCGTCCGTAGGCAGCAGTAGCCGCGGACAATTCCCCCCTGGAACACAACTTTTTTTCTTATTTCTTCTCGTCTCATTCTTGATCACCATTTTGAAGGCCTGCGGTGTACCACCGTCTGCTGACGTTCACTACCGAATTCCCCCGGTCCTTACTCTCTCCGCCATAGGCTCTGAGGCTCTCCCCATTCACTTTAGAAACACAGTGTTTCGCTGTACCCCACAGCAACGCCAGACAGAGGCTTTTCGCTGTTGCTATTATGCTGTATATGTCCGCCACCTGTTATTATACCCTCTACCACAGGATTTGGTTGTCCCATCATAATGCAACATCGCTTACCATTACGTACACATGATATATCATCCGTTTTAATCCGATCCGTATTGCAGAGCGCAGTAGGCCTATAGACCGTTCCAAGAGGAATCTCAGGATGGTTTCAGCGTGTTACCAGTATATCCTGTATCATCGCCTAAACGCATGACAAAGCTAGACCGTCATTCCCTAACGGCTAACTACGGTCCCCACGATGCACCAGTGTATCAGGTAACACATAAATGGTTCAAATGAAAGTAATAACTCGTGTGTGTGTGTGTGTGTGTGTGTGTTTGGTTCAAATGAAAGTAAAAACTCGTGTGTGTTTCAAGTAATTAGATAAGTGGTTCAAGGTCTCTGCTGAAGAAAGCATTCAGCAACATGCTGCCCGAAGAGGTATAGAGGCGAAGGACTTGGATTTGGAAGTCGCTCTGAAGTGTCAGATAGGCTAATCTAGGTCCTGTCAGAAAGTCATTGTTATTCAAAATTTATAGGACGGTGATTTGAGCACAGCTGAATTTAGATCAGGCCTATACAGTGTAACGTTTTACAGACAAAGATTGGCGTCCCTTGATGAAGAAGAGCAAAAAATACTATCAAATATATAATATAAATACCCAGTTATATTGTGTGCTACAAAAAGAGGAAAGTATATACTTTCATAATAATACAATTGAATAAATTATGTTAAAGATTTTGTTAAACAAGTAAAAGCCTTCTGTTAAAAAGAAAGGGATGATATTATTGGCACCCTTATTTTTAATACCTTTCAGTACCTTTCGAGGATAAAGGCATTGGAACTTTTTTTATATATTTCATGAGACTGGAGAATACATTGGGACCAATATTATCTTAGACCATTCCAGATCCCTGATATCCTTTGACTGTGTGCCATCTTCAGTTCAAACCACAGGTTATCAGTGGAGTTCCAGAGATGGCCATTGTAAGATTTTTAAGACTTTCTGTAGGGTTATTGTTTTGCTGGAAGAACCATTGGTTTTTGTGGTCAGTGAACCAGTACAATTTGATGTATTTTTAGGGTTATTGTCTTGCTGGAAGAATCACTTGAATTCCATTGTCAGCCTCCTGGCGGAGGTAACCTGGTTTTGAGTTACTGTGTCCCAATTTTGGGCAAAGATCATGATGTCAAAATAACCCCATAACACCAGAGATCAACCACCATATTTAAAAGGAGGCTTCTTTTCTGAATATGGTAAAAAAAAAAATATATATATATATATATTGCACCATAAGTATATACAAGTAATTAGATAAGTATATATACTTATCTAATTACTTGTATATACAGTACATATGGGTTATGACTAGTAATGACATAGGATGAGGTAGGAACACAAGGCAGAGAGGGAAGGAGGACACTACGCCTCAAGGAAATGAAAACCCTATATATATTTATATATATATATATATATAGATATAGATATATATAACTCCGGAAAAAATTTAGAGACCATTGAACCATTTTCTTTCCTTTCCAAAAAAGTCGAAAAGGAAGGTTTTGAGTGAGGAACAGAAGGGTTACAATTAAGAGACCACTGCAAATTGAACGCTTCTGTTGCTCACTCAAAACTTTCCTTTTCAACTTTTTTGGAAAGGAAAGAACAAGGTGCAGTGGTCTCTTAATTTTTTTCCAGAGCTGTATATATATATATATATATATATATGGTAAAAAATATGTAATTCCAAATCCACCACTGGAATGTGTGTCCCAAGAACTATGTCATGCCATCTGTCCACAGCTCAGGTTCCAGTTGTCAGACGTTGGAACCTGCCGACATTTTCAGGGGCTGGGTTATGACTAGTAATGACATAGGATGAGGTTGGAACACAAGGCAGAGAGGTAAGGAGGACACTACGCCTCAAGGAAATGGAAACCCTTGTTTTTGTGTTGGCGGCCAGCACCCAAATCCATTGTTAAGGAAGAGCACAAGATCAGATGTCAGTGTATTCACTCGTGCAGTCTCAAGTGACATACGTATTTTCCTATAGTGTAGCTCGCCACTTAACCGCGGTACTTTACATCTGCCATGGGCAGTTAGTTAGAACATTGCATCGGAGAATATAATAATGATGTGACCATAGATATATAATCACTATGTTCAATTTGTCACAGTGACCTTTATTCGATATGAACAGTGTAACAGGATTTGATCATGGCAATGGAAAGGTCAACTGATAAAGTCAGTTATTTTCCTTCACAGTTTGAGTCTCTCCTGATGCAGCCATCTGTGCAGTAACAGAAAGTGGTGTTTAAAATGCCATGTGAAGTTACTGTTCAGTTGGAACCAAAGAGATTCGTATTTGCGAGTGTTAATTTAGTTGTATCATCATCATGCATCATGATCTTAGAGCAGATCCCTGTCCTTTTCACTGTTAAATTCGATTTAACAATAATCTAGCATGTCAACAATAATGATTGACGCTGCAACATCTAACAAAAGGAAATCTGCCTAATATTATGTTTTTTTAAAACTCATTATCAGAACATTATCTCCTATGTAAAATCCTTTTGTCATTCATTACCAAAGACAAATAACTCGCAAATGAAAAGAAACGTGACTGTTGACCTTCATAAATCAGGCAATGGGAACACAGCAATTGCATTTTGTTTTTAAACGTATATTTCAGTTTTTACTATTAGGGCTGTAATTTAGGACATGTAAACCCACTGGAGCAATGGAAAACCTGCCTAGTAATCGATAGAAGTGTAATGGGGAAGATGTAATGGATGGCAAAAAAAATCCACATTTGGAGAATTACAGAACTTGATCACATCTTTGGGTCACCAAGTGTCCAAATGTTCAATTAGATGCCACCTCCATGCCAATAGTCTCTCTGGAAGGGTTGCCAAAACAAAGCCTGTATGGAGAGCAACCAACAGATGTAAACGCCTGGAGTTTGTTAAACGACACTGGCACTGGGATTGGAACTAGTGTTATAGTCACAACAAATAAAGCTATTTGGCTGCGCACACCAGTTGTGGGTTTGGCATAACAGAAGGATGAACATGCTGAAAACAACCTCTGTAAATGAGTGTAACATGTGGTGGTTTTGTCGGTCCTGGGGTCCTTGTTAAGGTCAACAGAATCATGAACTCTACTAAGTGCCAGGACATTTCAGACAAAACCCTAGATGCCATGAGGAGAAAAACTTAGCTGCATGTGGAGCACACATGAAAATCCACAAACAAACGGTTAACTGACCACAAATACAATATTTTGCAATGCCCATTTCAGCCATTATTTTGATCTTATATTGAATTCATTTTCATTGATTGTTAAATAAAATCTCTTTCCCTGACTTGTAGTGGGACTTGTGTGGGAACTGCAGTGGGTTGCCAAATTGATATACAATTTCAGCAACAAAAAAATGACGTCAGATTTTTGAGCATGCAAATGTTGTTGAGTATGTAAAATGTATTTATTGGTGTCTTTTGGTTTTAATAAGAGATACAAATATAATTATTTTTTCTCATTTCTTTACTAGCTCAGTATTTGTATTATATATTTTCAACAGTCTGTTTTGCTTATCTTTATTAAGTATCCAATCATTTTGGATATGACTGTATGTTACTGGACTGGACAAAATTAATCCTATACATATTATATTCCATTATATTACAAATAAAGTAATATCTGCTGAGGGACATTCCAAAAGTTTGCTAGGATCTATAAATGTCTATGGCAAGGACACCACATGCTGTTCACATAGTTGGTTCTCCTCTTAGCTTATGACAGCAAACAAGTGAGCCTTTCATCACTAGTTGAAGAAATCACTGTTTCATATCCACTTGCACTTAGAATTTAATTCAATGTTCACTGAGTGATTTGATGGTTTATTCACTGAGAGAACACTGAGTACTTTTTAAAGACTCAGTGCAGCCTCTTTTATTTAAATATCATACCCTTTCTGGGTAAAAATAAGTTACCTTAATGTAATTGTTTGTAGGTAAAATTGTCAAAAGAAAACCAAAATAACCCCTAAGCAATTTCTTCAAGCAAGAATTTATCTAGGCCTGTAGTGATATGAATAGGACCGGAAAACTGAAAACAAACTGTTGGCTAGAGAGGGCAGAGAGGTTGAAGCTCTTCCTTTATGGTCTATTAACAAAATGTTTACTTCCTCGTGATGTCACCAGGCAGTCCAAAAGTTCCATCCCCACTGAACAGTCCAACAATTAAGGATTTTCTTTTCCAAACACCTCTACAAAAAGGGCATTATGATTATTTTCCCAATTTCAGAGTGTTATTTTGACTTTGACTAAATGCATGGAAATGACGTCACCGTCCAAACCTTTGACTGGTACTGTATGTTTTGCGCATCTTGGGCAGACCTGTAGTAACGCCAGTTTTATAAAAGTCAGAAATGTCCTGAAGTACTCTACATTTTCTAAATTATTTTTTAATATCCGAACACATTCAAATATATAATCAGTTGTAATGAATTCGCCAGGACCTAATGGCATCTGTTATGTAAGTAAGATGGTTCCAAGGTTTGTGGTGTGCTGATGACAGTCAGGCAGGATGTGGTCATTGATCCTTATGTGGCAAACAGGGCGCTGCTGTGCATCAACGTGAATGCTTGGCATTTTAGATTTTCAAACGGAAAAAAAAACATTATGGTTGTTCAGTACAGTACTTTGGGAGATTTACTCAGATAATACAGCTTCCCTGTGGATTTGATATTGACATCTGTCTGTTGGACAACGCTTTATACCCTATAAACAGTAACATGCGTGTATTATCCAGAGTTAACTCCTTTCATTTTTGTGATTATACAACATTCGTGTTTTATGCACACTTTAATATTCAAGAATTCACGATTCATCTGAATCATGCTAAAAAAAACGCCTGTCACAAATTCAACTAGTGGTCCAAAATCATTATATACAATGTCATAATGGATTTATCTCAGAGAAATCTACTTTGTCAGTTCATTTGGGACACCAGTTATCATTCTGAAGGTAGAACGTGTGTATTATGTCTGGAAATGTATTTTTAGATGTGCTGTAGCACTGTCTGGAACAAATATACACGAATCACCATTCAGCCTTGTCTCATACCAGCATTAGGTGTGAAGTGACACTGTATGTAAGTGTCAGGAGCCTCATGCACACCCAATACCATACTGTTGAAGGTGAAATCTTCGCAGCCCATACGGTACGGTTAAATAGGAGAGATTTATAATCCATATTGTACAGTAAAAGAGGACATTTTCACACCCAATACCATACTGTTGAAGGTGAAATCTTCGCAGCCCATACAGTACGGTTAAATAGGAAAGATTCATAATCCATATTGTACAGTAAAAGTGGACATTTTCACACCCAATACCATACTGTTGAAGGTAAAAGCTTCACAGCCCATACAGTACTGTTAACTAGAAAAGCTTTAAAATCCATACCGTACTGTAAAAGAGGACATTTTCACAACCCATACAGTACTGTTGAAGAGAAAAGCGTCACAACCTGTATTGTATTGTTAAATAAGAAAGCTTTGCAGCAAATCCTGTACTTTTAAAGACAAAATCTTTACATAATCTATTAGAAATGCTGTCTTCTCTCTTGCCCGGTAGCATACCTGTCGAACTGGTTAACTCATTTGGATGGGAATTTTCAGTTAAGAATAGCAGTAAACTCCATTACGTAATGTATGTCCTCACTAAAATCACACCAATGATAAAGATAAGTATTTGATTACAGAGCCGTCAAACTTGTGTTAAGTTTGAATAGTTCCTTTCTTACCTTATATTATCCACCTGGTTCTTCTTATCCCCCCGCTTCAGAGCTGAAACACAGTATCCTACTGGCTCATATCCCAGCTAGCCAAACTGAAGCATCATTCTTCTCTCTGAGTTTAAACAACCAGAGCCGGTCTCTCCAACTGTGATCCCCGAGGGTAGAACCAGTCCATCCTTCTGAGCCACAGGCACAGAAACCCTTTGAATTTCTTCATCGTTCATCTCTGTTTTCATTCAGTCGGGGGAAATCTTTCGACATACCATGCACATACATGAAATACACCTGCGGTCGAACGGTTCACAACAAAGACAATGGAAAACTGAACAGTTTTATTTTCTTTGACTGAATCACTCCGTCCTTAGTTCGTCCTCTGCTGTTGGGCATAAACAAGGTTTCTTGGAATTTGCCAATGTAAAAAAAAGCTTTTGCTTCTCCATCTTCTGGACTGCTTCAGCACTTCTTTTCAGTCAGGAATCTTTAGCCACCTTGAAGTCATTTGTTACATTTCTAAAAGTGGAAAATTAAAGAGAGAGCATTACCTCTCCTTATTAGCCGAACACCCTCTCTCTATCAATCTTTGCAATCTGATCTAGTTCTGCTGGCGGCTGTGTCTCTCTCTCTCTCTCTCTCTCTCTCTCTCTCTCTCTCTCTCTCTCTCTCGCTCTAAATGTTTCTCACTCACTCACTCCCTGCCTCTCCTCTCCCACTCTCTCTCTATCGTTGTGTCACAGACGCTGCCATTTGCAGCCGGTGTGTGCTCTCTCCACTCCTCCCTCCCCCTCTGTCTTTATCTCTCTCCCTCACTCTCCCTTCCTCCCACAGCATGGCACAGTCAGTGGACAGCTACTTGATGCACAGATGTATCATTCAAATGCCCAGAACAGTGTAGGGGTGTATACACGATTGTCTTTTCACAGTTTAAATAATAAGACATAAAAATATAGATATTTTGGAGAATCACAGAACAGTTTGTTACTGTCAGGGATCCTTCGACGGTCACTGGCCGTCCAATCTGCATTTACAGGAACAACTTACAGTAACGACCTCTTAATGTCCTCAACGCCCTCTGTCAGTTCAAACCCAAGGCAACCACTCACCCATACGATAGGTACCACTTTCGATGGTCTAATCAGTTTATTTCGATGCTTTGTCACTTCATCTGGTGCCTTTTTGTGCGCGAAGGCCTCATCTGTTGTGAAAGCAACACCTGTGTTCCCGGGTTACAGCACGGGCTCTTCCAGTCCTGGGTGAGGAATAGTGGGCGTTGTAACCACGCAGGCCTGTCTTGAATATAGCCCATGCATTATTTGTTGGTCCGTGGGAGTGTGTCGCTGCATGCAATAGAGGGTTGCAGTGTATTGATAGATCACACCGCTTGTGCCACGGAGAGGCGCCTTTCACGCTTGTCCAGTGTGTAATCGTTAATGACCCAGGGTGTGTGTGTGTGTGTGTGTGGGTGTGGGTGGGTGTGCGTGGGTGGGTGGCTGTGTGTGTCTGTCCATTTGTTGGTCGGTACTGTCGTTCTGTCTGCAGACAGTGTGGCGTTTTCGGCAATCCTCCCAACAGGTAAGGTCGCCCACCCGCACCAGCACTCTCCGGAAAGTGGAACTTTAGTGAAGGCACGTCTGTCATTTCCTTCTATGTTAAACTCAGCTTACTATGTTTTACAAGGAGATCAACAGGTAGCCTAATTTCTTATTTGCTTCTCCCCTGTCTCCGGAATAAAGCACAACAGTGAGTCATCCACCCGTAAGAGCCTTTCAATTTCAAATGCCTCGCTCTATTAAATCAGTCTTTCTGAGGTCTGTCTAGAGGTTACAGCACATTACTGTAAAATATTTTCCATCCCTATTTGAAAGCAGAAGAATGCAGCTGCACCTGGCTTGGTCTCGCTATATTCAAGAACCATTTCTACCCGGAACTCTCCGGGCTATTGAAGTTGCGGACTATTTTACAGCGTTACCCTTGACAACTCCAAAAAGTGACATTATTATCTTTGACAACCCTTGGTGAGGCTAGCACGGACTCCTTTTCTCACGTTGATCAGAGAGCCAGTCATCAGTCAACGCTAAAAGAGATGACAATTACTCAAGGGCGGGGAGTGTGAAGATTCTAAATAAAGGCTGGAGCCTGACTGGGCTCCAGCCCATCTTTATCGTGGATGAATCATCAGCACAGTGACCGTGTTTCTGGTGCGCTTATCTCTCTCTGTTTTCTTTTTTGGGAGGAGGGGTTCTTTCTTTTTCCCAATTCTCAGCCTTATTGTATCCTTCAAAGTGATGAGGAAAAGAAAGCCTGTTCTTAATGGCCTAGTGTCATTGCATTGAGATCAGGAGCAATTCTGTTTACAACCTAGTGGTCTAGAGAACACACGGGATTCCTGCCACTGTGTTCGTGCACATTACAGTTCTCTATGTTGTTGCTTTACTGCCTCGTCATGGGAGTTGTAGTCCAAAACAGGTGGGTGTCTAGATCCACCCCACAAACACCATTCGCATGAGAAGGAAGTTTTGATCTCCTAGGAAGAGGTGTCAGTGAGATCCGGCTTCCATGGTTACAGGAGCTGTACGCCACGTTGTTCAGCATGCTGTCACGCTGGAGGGTGCCACCGCAGTGAACGAGAAGAGAGAGACGCCCCACAACTCACCCTAAACCGAGACCTACTGTGACCGTGATTCATCATTAGAGAGATGAGACATTGGAATAGAGAGAAACATAGAGAGAGAGACAATGAGAGATTATACGAGAGAGAGATACTATGACAGAAATAAAAAGAGAGAGAGGCTATGAGAGAGCACAAGGGAGGAGATAGAGACATACCCACTCCTGTCTGCCAGCTGTACACAGCAGCAAGGTCTAATTTGCATTAATCACCAGGCTCATATGGATAAGAATTTGATGATAATAATGATGACAGTGATCGTGTCAAGTCATTATTTTCCCTGTTGGCCACTCCGCCCTGAGACAACAGTATGTCTGTGCCATAAATGTCACCCTAATACATTGTCTAAGACAGTGGAACATAGAGCCCATAGGCCTCTTGTCAACACTAGTGGTATATAGAGAGGTTCCATTAAGGATGCAGACTGCCATCATATCAAGAATTATTGATTCAGAACGGCTAATAGGGCCTTTGACCCAGACCGATATTATACAGCCTGGTCTCAGGGGGCATACGTAAACAATTTTATGAAAATATTTGACAGACATATTCATAAGATATATTATGTATTACGTATTATATATTACGTATTCCTCTGAGACCACGTTGCAATATAACAGAAAAAGTGGACAAATCCTTTAATTAAACATGTTATCTAATGTAGAATTTCTCCACCACGGTGGTGAACTGCAATTGTGAATAAAAATACAAATAAAACATTTACACAAGTTTTATCAATTATTTACTTAAAAAACAGTACAGAAGTAGAGTATGTGACAACATTGGGGCCTGTAATGGAGTCGTAACTCTTTAACCTGTTCATTGTTTTTACTCTCTCTTTCTTTCCCACTTCTCTACAGCTACACTGCTTATATTCACGCTATACCTTACCTATCATATGAGCTAAGAAGCCTGCTACCACTGACAAAAGGCAAAATAACTGATCATCTCTTCCCACTCCCGGATATAGCTCCATTGTGTAAAAGCCCAGGAGAGCCCTGAACTGTCCCGCTTCTTCCCTCCCTTCCCGCTCTTGCTGTCACTAAGCACCCCAATTACATTATTCTCAAAGCCTCCCGTCGGACAGCGCTATTTTAGGCAGTGAAGGCCATTTGATTTCTACTAATTTCATTTCCGCCTCTTGATTCGCATTACGGCTGCATGAGTTGAACTTGATTAATGGCGTCATACCACCGTTGGTATCGTCCGTGGTTCAGCCAGAATGAACCTGGGATGTAGGCAACTGCTGAGAGAAGCTTTCACCGAACCATTTGACCAAGCTTCGGAGTTTCGATGACATGATGATGATGGGCAAGTGGCCTGTTGTGTTCCATCTTATGCATTATCATAGTCTGATGAGCCATGCCTGTTTTATCATGTGTGACTTAAGACAAGATTGCATAGTGACCTCAAGTTTCCTAATTTGCCCTCCCCACCTCCATCTCTCTCTCCGTCAGCTCTATAGTGTATCCAGAAATAGATTATGATGGAGGTTTGATCCGATTCTAATTGATCTGCCATTACTAACCCTCAGGGGTCATGCACCCTTTGCTGGTATGGCTATGGGATCTTCCCATTCAACTCTAAATTAATTCAAAACGATATTATCTTGGTTCATCAACTCCATGAAAGCTGATCTGGGCCCTGCCTAGAAATAATATTGCAGCCATGATAGAATCGTCCATCTGACTAATTGTACATTTTTGTAATGACGTTTTAATTTCTATGACTGCTCTTAATATTCCAGTTTCTGACTGTAGGAGCTGAAAAATCTTCATGGAAATCAAAGGGGAATTTTACCCATTAAAACTGTTTTTTCACTCTTTCGGTGTTTCTTGAAAGAGTGAAAAAACTGTTTTAATGTGTAAAACTCCCCTTTGTATTTTGTTTACATTTTGTTTTGTTACAGAAAATTTCACTCACCAATGCCTACAATGCTTGTGTATGAGCCTTTTTAAAAACGCTCCAAAACACAAATTATATTATACCAGAATCATATTCTACATAATTTCTCAAATTGTATTGGTAACTAAACAAAATATATACATATAAAGACAAAGTTTTTATAGCAGTTTAAGGGGATCAACTACAGAAAGAGTAAAAAAATATTACACATAAAAATTGGTTACCTTCCTCTTTAAGTTCAGTAATAGTGGCGAATGTTCCCATTAGATTTGTTACATTTGAAGGAAATTGAGTGTCTGGTTTGGTTGGGTGCGTAGTGGTTGTGTAGTGTGTACTGGTTAAATGATAACTACTACTGTAAAATGATTACTATTTACTCATAAAAGAAAATGAATGTTTAGCTGTATCACTGTTAATTGAACAAGTAATTATTTTAAAGCAGTTTCCGAGCTGTTGTTCATCTTTTGGTGTATCCTTTCAAGAAACACTGATTTAGCTTAACTCTCACCTGTTCTGCACACAGATATAATTTATCCTATTCATTGTCGACCCGGGTCTGAATCCTGCTAGCAAATTAGCCCTGAAGCGGCGCATAGGACAATGCAGGTTTTTTTTCCCAGTACCGTCTGGGTTCGTAATATGGTTGCCTTGCCTCATCTAGCTATTATGACACCTTGTGGCGGCTTGGGCTTCTGTGAGCTCAACTGAAGCTGGAGAGGACATTCCTTCCAGCGCATAAGGAATCTGGTACAGACTTCCCAGTTGAGTGAGCAGCTTAATAAGGACAAGAGTGGCATCTGATGCTTTAGAGGGAACATATCTTAACATTCTCTCACTCCGTGAAGGTTGGCATGGTGTCAGAGAATGGGAAAGGGTTAAATGTACGACCTTAACAAATGGTCTGGATAAATGTAATTATATGCACCATATGTGCGCTGTAGTACATTGAAGATTTGTTCTCCTTCTTCCCTGGCACTCCTTCCCTGGGGTTACAGTGGGCCTGAGTATAATTTGTCTGCACAAATTCTCTGTATGAAATTGAGCAAACTTTGAATTGTTTATCATTGTGCATTGTGTGAAGACTTAGGCTGAATATTGTGATTGAAATGCCCTTAGAAAGGATAAAAACTATTAATGGGAAATAAAAGACTTTAACCTTAAATTTGTTCACTCTGTTCCGATTCTTCACTTTTTTATATAGTCAGTATTTTCGTGAGGACCTCACCTCCTCAATAAAAGATGGTCTATGTAGTTCACTTTTGTAATATCTATGACATGATGTACCCAAGTTTTGTCAAAATCAGGTGAATGGTGTATGACTTTGCTTGTGACTACAGATTTTGAGTAGGTCATTTAAGCTCCCCCTCCACCAATCAGTGTCATTTTGGGAATGCCGGACCTTTATGGCACGAGTTAACATTCACCCAAGTTTTGCCAAAATCGAACCAGTTGTGTTTGAGTTATCGTGTGTCACTAACAAAAGTATGTGGCGGACGTTGAAAAACCAAGCTGACCCTCAATATGTGGGGAACAGACTTGCAACCACCATCTGAAAGCATTGCCAGATTTCCTTGTTTAAACACTTTGAATGTTCTGTTATTTCATAAATTTGCGTGAAGATACCTTTTTTCTTAGCTCATTCCAAACTCTTCTACTAGAACCTCTTTTGCTTCTCTACTTCTATTCAGTGCATGTCCTTGCTGATGTTAAATGTTCATTTTATACGGCGACTGAGTTAGCGAGAGGAGCAGTGGGTATGTTATTTAAGAAGTTACGATGGTGGGAAATAACAAGGCTGCTCCACTGATAAGGAACCATGATTTGGCTAACACCTCCCGCGCATTCCTGTGTTCCGGTCCATGTATGAAAGACTGGGTATGGGTAATTGTAGTAATTAATTTGTCCTTTGGGGCAGAAAGACAACCCTATTGTCACGCGCAGTTATGCAAGCAGCATACTATTTGTATGGCTCATTATGACTTGGTGGTCAACTGGTGGATCAATGGAGGAGCTGAGTACACTCTATTACACAGGATGAACAGGAGCTTTCACGCTCCAGCGATGTCCAAGCTCTTGGCTCTCGTTGTCACTGCCTCACAGGCCTTAGTGACACGGGAGATGGTGGGGCAGAGGGGAGAGTTACGAACAACAGCTTGGACAGTACAGACTGTAGGCCTTTTTCTATGTTAAAACATTTCTACAGTTAAATTAACTGAATGAGTTTTTTATTTACTTATATAACACATGTACATGTTAGTAATTTAGCAGACACTCCTTTCCAGTGCGACTTACAGGAGCAATTAGGTTTAACTGTCTTGGTCAAGGACACAGCAACTGATTTTTCATTTCGCCAGCTTGGGGATTCGATCGGTGGCTGGTCAGATACTGCTAGTCGATCGGCTGGCCCCTATACTATATCCACCATGTAACACTTTTGCTGGACTCCCCAGTTTCATTTGGAGAATATGAACTTGTCTCAGTACAGCGCCGTGTAATGTCCTCCGTAATTGCGGTAATACGGGTAAGGTTACAGTAGCGTATCAACTGTAACTGTATCAATCGCAGTAACTTTCCACTAAGCCCTGTGACTCTTATCTGTATTCATGTCTTCCTAATTTCCTAATGACCTGTGGTGTGCTCTCCCAGCCTGGGGGTGACAGGTCTGTGGGGGCCTTGGTCTACGGTTCACTTTGGCCTCCAGGGGCCTGTTACTGACAGCAAGGAGTCCCGAGAAAAGCTCCTGCCTGTTCGTCTACAGCCAATCGCCCCATGGGGTGTGAAAACTAATCACCTCAGGACACTGTGTCCCTGCTAGCACACTCACACCCCGGCGCCCCTTCAATTCTCATGACCCTGACCTCTGACCTAAATCTCTTTTATTCTCCTGAAATGTAAGTAATGCTGTAGCATTTGATCAAGAGTAGATGAATTGTGCTGTGCGGAATTACATTTTGAATTACAATTACAATTGACCAAAATGAAGCTGAAGTCATCAGGTAGCCTTTGCTTCCGTTGGGTTGAGACAATGACTTCAGTGCGCACATCACAGTATCAGTTGACCTTATATCCCCTCTATGGCCTGACCATTTCTCTTGTTCATTGTGACAGATGTTTTTACTCACTGCAATGCATTCGACCTCTACTGACTCCCCCTTTAGGTGTTTCCCTTGGTTATTTTTAGAGCACAATTCAGGAGGAAAAGGCTCATTTCTTTTTGCCACCTCTTCCAATCGAACACTGCTGTGTCATTATTCTAGAACGGTCTCTGCCTGCCACTGAAGAATGAAGAGTGAAGGTTTGACAATGTACAATTTTTAAATAGCAATCTGCTGAAAATTTTCCGAAACGAATGACAATGTAAATCGTAAACAAATAGAAAACTGCAGATTTTCCGTCCAATGTTGGTGTTATAATCGGAAAATAGAAGCTAGTCGATGTCGTGAGGTCTTCAGTTCTGTGTTACTCCTGTCCCTCTGCCCTAACCTTGAAGCCTTAACTGCGATATGATTGGACAGCTCCTGTGGAGCCCTCAGCGCTAGGCTCAGGACGGGGGACTGTCGCAGAGCCAGCTTCGAGAAATCAGGAAAGGCAGGCAAAACCAGGCCAGGTCTAAGTACAGAAGCATACTACAAAGCAGGATCAAGGATTTAGCCAGTTAACTTGTTAAGTATTGTAAAACATAATGTTTTTTGTCAAACATTAGCTTGTAATTGCCAAGGTAAATTATTTAATTACACAAAGCATACAACTAATCTTAGTTTAGCTTCTTCATAACCCCGAACCGTATGTGTACTTCTGGCTATTTAAAAAAAAAATATTAGTCCCATCCCTGGCTGCCAATGGAAGCAGGGATAGATAACATACAGACACGGTGACAGGAAAGACAGATTTCAAGTACCTGCTGTCTTCTGTTTAACTAGGATTATTATCCTGTGTACACGTGCATGTGTGTGTGCCTACGTGCACTCGTGCGTGTTATGTACTCGCGTGAGTGTGTTGTGCGCTAGCATGTGTGTGTTTGGAGCTATTTGTGGCAGGTCTGGGCTCTCTGGGAACCTTTTCTCCATCTGTCGATTCCACGCAGCGTAGCCCAATGCAGAGTGCAGGTCTTAACTTTACCATCAACTGACCCCATTTCACACAGTGACCATGAAGTGCCCGCATATTGTTGTGCATTAGAAACGAATCAGTCTTTCTGTCTTGCTCTCAGCATCTCCCTCTCTCCATCTCTCTCTCTCATTCTATCTTATACGCACACACCGCACACACGCATGCACGCACATGCACACTCGAGCACACGCAGGCTGTCAGTAATGAGACTAGAGACAGAGCAGGAGATGTAATTAGGGGATTTATAAATGTAATTAAACAGGGTGTTTTACTGTAGCTAGTAGATGCAGTGACATTGAATCTAACACTCATAACAGGATTTATGTGAGTCAGGATGAAAAGGTAACTTGTATCACGTCTAACTGAGTTTAGACTGTTGCAGTCGTTCCCTATTTAGTTCAAGTTTATGTACTGGTTTGACATTATGTGAAATCATAAAAGAAAACAGACACATTTTCTATCAAGAATGAATTAACCAGTGAGGCATATGGACGTTTTGTTCAGGCATATGGTGGTGTGCCACAAGCCTCTCTAGCTTCGGGCCTATGTGGAGCGACAGCACAAAGCCATTCATAAGGCTAGGCTAACAAGCACTGGCACAGGACAGACAGATTGTGAATGACTGATAGAATGACTGATAATGACTGGGAATGACCTGTTTCTCTCTTCACAATAGAGGCATCAATACAGAACATAATATAGGAGTAACTGTATTTTATTTATTTTTACACCAATTCACAGAACTACCGCTAAGGACAAGTCGATTTTTATTAGGTCGAGGGACTGTTCAAAAAGTGGCGAGGGTGTTGGAACTATTATTTTTGCCCTGGGAGTGTTTTGTGTTTTTTTTGGAAGGCAGAGCAATGCTTAAGAGGGGGATGTAATTGCAGTTTCCCCTGTTTTCTTAATTTAATTCATTCCATCCTTTCCCATGTCTTGTGTTATGGTACTTCCCTATAACAGAGTGATATTGGTAGAATCTGAGCTGCGTTCAGTGGCCTACTACTGAGTTTATGTTGGGCATGGTTGCGGGAAGATGTTTTGATCAGGGGGTGCTGATAATGGTTGATCCTGTGGTGGAGTTGAACAGATATGGAACACACGGGCAACGCGTGCCCGTCTGCCAACATGAAGTGCTTCTCACTGACACGCAGACCATCCGCACGCATCGGTGGGGGACGGAATCTCAGCGGTGGTGCTGAGGCTGCACCAGGGTGGGCAGCAGCAACCCCACCAACCCTTCTTCCTATGGCTATGATGTTGGGGAGGGTGGGGTCATTTTCATCTTGATACCTAGAGTTACATGAGCCCCCATCCTCAGTAATAAACTAACGGTAACATAATGACAATGCTATTTATGTACACTGAACAAATGCAAAATGCAACAATTTTACTGAGTTAAAGTTCATACACGGAAATCAGTCAAATAAAAAACAATCATTATGTCCTAATCTATTGATTTCACACAAGAAAAACAAGCCTTTTGTGCATAATTTTATGGAAAATGTCTTGGACCTTTGATTTCTGGTCATGAAATATGGGAACAACACTTTACATGTTGTGTTCATATTTTTTGTCAGTATACGCTTTATTCATGAAATTAGTCTTTACTCAATCTAGGCAATGACTGACAGACTGCTAATCAGTGAAGCATCAGGCCTAAGGACTTCCTCAGAACAGTAATGCAAAATATATGTCACTTTAACCACTATTACATTCGATTTTCTGCATGATTCCACCAGATTCAGACACACATACACACACACACACACACACACACACACAAACACACACACAAATCAATGTATCTTTTCTTACATGCTGTTAATCCTGTATCCATAAAGATCCACAGGAGTTGAGCAGTCATTTTCAGTTTGCGGAGTCACGTTGCATGGCGGTTAGTTGGACCCAAGGCAGAGGCCATAGCTGACCATGGTGTCAGCCCTTTTCTATCGGAGGCTTTACACTAATTCACTGTATCCAATCCCAAAGCGGGGCCGCTCAATGGCCCCAGTCACTGGCACCAAAGTCCAAATATGTACCCTATTGTTCTCTGTAGAGAAGCCGGATTAAAAAGGATGGAGAGGATGCTCAGCAATTTTTTTGGCCTGTTAGTTTTTACATGTCGGCAATTCACCCCCCGAAAAAAAAAGTGTGAATTCTGCTCGTTGTGAATAATTGTGAGGTGCTTGTCAATGCTTTGTGAATGCATCAGTGCATACGCCACCACAATCCTATTTCTCCTAGAGTCCAATGACCCAGGGTAAACCTATGGGTTCACTCTCAGAGTCAGTGGAAGGCAACAACATATCAACATTGAAAAACAGTGGACAAAAACAGAGGAGGGAAAGGCAAACTCGTTGACACTCCTTCAGCAACATTACGAAATGAAACAATACTCTTTTAGTGGGAACTGTTTGAAGTGCAGAGAACATCAGTCGTATGCCGCCTGATTAAAGATTTTTGATATGTTCTGTCATACTGATCAAGTGATTAACTAGTCGTCTTTTACAATTTGTTCATTTAAATTATCATTAAAGACTCCATTCATATTGCCTACAGTGCCAAGTTTATTTAGAAAGCCTACCCGGTAACAAGGGGTAAGTGCTTAGTGGAACTTATCGAATGCTGTCAGTGAACTCTGACCGTGTATTTTTTTTTTGGTGTGACATCGCGCTCTCTGTAGGATCAGCTAAAAGGACCCGTAAGCAGAGAGAGAGAACTGACTTGATATGATAAAAAATGGGTCCTTATGGAGAGATCAGACCAAGGGCATTTGACCCTGGGGAACTTGGTTGGTAGGTGGTGTGTATCATGTCTGAGAGGTTTCTAGGGCAGTGAGATGTATTTCACACATAATTGGCTGGGAGGACCAAAGTTTATATTTTGTCCACCAAAAAGCACATAGGCTACCATTACATCACTTTGTGTGAGCGACCGAGATCTGAAAAATGAATGTAGTCATGTATTGTTTCATTTGGTTAAGACTCCATGCAGTACCGATTGCGCTACAAATCCATTTTATATGTTGTCGTGGTTGTCCTTGAATTATAGAGCCATCGGATGTCTCAGTGACTTTCGTATCAGCAGATATATTGATAAATGTCAATGTATATTTTTCCTCTTTCTAAAAGACTACAACTCTAAAGCCGCACCTTCCTGCACTGCTATAGACCCTCACTTTCCTCTCCACTCAGCAGATTCTGTAAATCCGCTGTAGACTGGAAACAGCTAGCTAGCTAACTTTACAATAATCAGCACAACTACTTGTCGATATGATTTGAAGGATTCATTTTTGAAAGTGGTCTTACATATTGAACATGTTTGAACCTTTGTAGGCTACTGTACAACAGATTTGAAAGACAGTGGTAACTGGATATTATGGGATTTTAGTTCTGCATGGTGAAATGCATTCAATATAGATAAAAGAATATATTTACTAATTGCATTTGGACTTACACGGTTTGACAAGACTAAGGTGGCAAATAAGTATGTTAATTCTATTGATTTGTGCCTTGCTTCATGCTTAACAAACAGTGGGAATTTACTGCTTATATTGGCTAGGTTAAAAAGCTTACTACTGAGATGTGTGGCTTTTACTACTGTAAAATGTATAGCCTACTCTTTACAGATGGCTAATTACTGTTGTTATAACAGCAAATTATTTGAACCTTGCTTATAAAACCATTTCTGTGGAATTAGCTATTGAAATCTGTGGCAAGCATTATTATGTATAATGTAGTAATTAATAATTTACTACTATAATTTAGTAGTTCTATGAAGGACTCCACCATTTGTTGTACTATATTTTCAGACATTTAGTACAACAAATGGGAGTTGAGAAAAGATGAATTCTTAACTATTTCTACTGGCAATTATGTGTTAATGTTCAACTGTGGCTGAATATAACGTGAGGGTATAGCCTTATCTTTTTTATATATGTCTAGTTTAAACGCCGAATGAGTCTCGCTTATTGAAAACCGTGGCTATGGAAATACATTATTTTGATCTGTGGCTTGCAATGTACTGTACAATCCTTTACTAATTATCGTTGTCTCTATTCACCATTTTATTGGGGAGGTGGTATTTATGATTGCTATCAATTCTGGACCTTATGGTATTTTATGGACAGACCAATACAGAGGAAGTCGAGTCTACCGCAAAAATAAAATTCGCTCGTTCTACATTGGTGTTACATTTTGTTGAGGAGACCTTGTCTTTTAAGACATAAATGTATCGTTGCTAACATTAATAATTGGTATATTAAATTAAGTAGCTATGGTAAAATCAACCCTTTAAAAGGATTAGCAAATTAGCTCAGAATAATGACCTACATTTCCTTATTCATGTGGACATGCTGTTACAGTCCAAAGATATCTAGCCTAGTGTGTACGTCTGCTTTTTGAATTCTACACAAAACACACAAAATAATCTTTCCACTTCCCTCTAAAGCACTGTGTTTCCCCTTCCACTGTCATGGTGCCCTGCCATTCCAAAGGCAACCTCCTAAACCTTCAGTTATTCATTTAAAAGGTATCACCTGCTGGCTCGACAGGCATGGAGGACTGGTGTCGGGCACATTTAACTCAATCCAGCACAGCAGGAGACATGGGTTGAACCGGCGGGGTGGTTCTCATTACCAAAATGAGCTCTTGGGTGAGTCTTCATGTCACCAGGAGGTTTAGGCCTTCGACGGGATGAACGAAGAGGTGCCAACGGACAGTGGACAGTGATCTCTGCGCCGTTAAAATCACAATAGACGGTGGATAAGGCCCAGGAAACTGAACACCATCAAAGTTTTTCCCCCCTCAACCTTTTATACCTCCTGACCTCTTGTAACCCCCTCAGATCGTTGTTAACCATAAAGGTTCATAAGGTCCTTGGAAAGTGTGTGTTTTAGTGCCCTGAGGTTTTCCTGACTGACGAATTATCCAATTACACAAATTACACCGGACTAGGAATTACCCAGGGTTCTAGTAATCCAACACTGACTGATGTTGTGTTGGTAGGCACTAATGTATATTAACTAATGGATTACTGTAACTTGTAAGATGCATGTTCTGAAGCATAATGTTTTACAATGATAGTTAGACCACTGTGGCATCATTGAAAAGGTTTTTCCTGTTGGTTTTCCATTCGAATGTTTCACAGAGTTTGCAGTATTCAAAGCGTCAGCTTAATGAGCTCGCACCTGTGCCGTCCAACTCAGGTCCTCTTGTGAGCCTCAGGTGCAGACCTTGCGAAAACCTCTCATCTGTCCACTATGCCCTCAGACTATCATGGTATCCACAGCACCTCTGCTTGCCCCAGATGGGAATCTCGTCCTGTCCATTTGGGCAACATTCAGTATGGAGCTTCTTTATCTAAAATACACTCCAAGCCCGGTCCGTGTTCTGTGTGTGTTCTTTCCGTGTGTTGCTGTGTCAACTCATGGTTATTGACAAATCAAGACAACTAAACAGCTTAGAAGAAATATGCAATGCCTGCTTTATTCCAGGGTTATTATAATGAACCCAGAAGCCTAGACCTGGGAGAACCACTTTGCTCTGCGCTGTCCTCTTTTAAGGTGTTTAGTTAGTTTGGGCGTAGTCCACTATTCACAAAAGCACTCAAGTGCCTGCACTGATATCAAGTGCCTGTACTGGTCCCATGTTACTCATCACAGAGCGACCTAACTCATCCTTTCATTAGGGCATGACAGATGGGGCTTGCTGTTCCATGAAGAATTAGGCCTCATTTTGTGGAGCACATTGTATTCTGACCACTGAGATGTGTAAATACTGTGTGTGTGGGACATCAGTTACACTAAAGGACAGATCCTTTAAAAGCGGTTACAGGTATACTGCAAATGATTTTAATGCCGACCAGAAAGCAGCGGACTTCCTGTATTTACAATAGTTTGCCGAGTTTATTTAAGCACGTTTTTGAAATCCCATTATATTACAGCACTGCAACCAGCTACTTTTGTATTCCACACATGAGACCATACAATATAAAGAGGTTATGCCATGATATAACAAACACTATATCACAGCATTATTACGAAGCGACTCCAAAAACACCAGCAAGGTCTCGGTTAACGTTCAATAGTATGAATCAGCAGCGTGAGGACTGCAGCGTTTCATGGCTTCTCATCCATCAGCTGCTTTAAAGCATTCTCTAATTAGTCTAATCGTGGTGAGACGAAGGACGGGGCTGAGCAGACATGGCATGGGGGTTCCAGTGCCCGACACTGATGCTCCAACCACCATCAACACCTTCACAGTTTTGTCAGAGTCACGTGAGTAAGTACCATCTCTATCCATTATATCTTATTTCCAACTGCCCTCCCACTAGGACTGGGGCTTCACCCCCCCCAGGACACCCCATTGTGGGTTAGTGTATACAGTATGTCTTCTTTCAGCAGCTACTGTCTAAATGATGATGATGATGATAAGCACTGGTCTGTGTCCAAAGCCTTGTGGTTACAGTATGTCATAATCTGCCATAATCTGTTAATTCTCAGTCTCCTTATCGGATATGCCCCAGAAAGCTGTGAGATATTCTGGCCTTGTACACCAAAGCACCAATTGTTGTGCTTTAAGGTCAACTAAGCACCCAATAAATACTACACTGACTGGGCAGAACAAGGCAGTTGACGAAAAACTCCAATTTAGAGCCAACCTCTGGCAACACTTTGATTTGATAAAATCAAGTAATGACAAACACTCCACTTAATGAGGTCTGTTACAGACACAGTTAGAATGACAAACATATGGCCATATTTTAAGTTATGAAAGCATTAGTGTTGGTTTTGTCGTCGTATCTAGTGAATTGGTCTCCAGTCTGACTGATTTCGTTCCTACCTGGGTTAGTTGCCTTGTTAGGCCGGATGTCATTCACCTGTGCTGTCCCAGCTAGTATTTAAAGGCTACGAGGCATCATGGTTCACTTGAGAATTAAGAGAGAATTAAGAGGCAGCATCACCATCGGTAGGTCTCTTCTGCTTTATTCAACACCACCTCTTGAAGAAGGCTGATCATTTTGTTTTCCCTTTTCCAGTTGGTTTCTTCACCACTTTTGTTTTCACTCCCAATCCTAAGTTGATGTGGGTTTGTTGCTTAGATTTTCACTACCCCGTATCCTGAGTTAATAAGGTTTTTGTTTTGTCTTTTCTGGCACGAATTATTGGGCCTCCACCGTGGGTTTCTTTTAGGGAACGTTGTTTAGCTTCTAAAAGTTGTTTAGACGCTAAACAACTTTTTGCGGATACCCCTTTTTATGCCTTTCCAGAACCCTTTAATGAACCTCTTCATGTTTAGGGCTTTTGGTTCGTCAGTGATTTTTCCTTGTTAGTTGCCTTTCATTTGAGCGATCTTCTGTTTTTTTGGGAAAGTAAAAGGTCACTCTCATAGAGCGATAATTGTCTCTCTTAGGCTAAATTTGCGCGGTTGTTGTGCGCTTACATTACATGCGCAAAAGCCAGGGACAAGGTGATCCCGTGACCATTGATATCAGTTGTCAATATTAGTGTCGCTTGAATTAGCTTCTGAAGCATATGAACCATTATAAAATCAACATGAATGTGAGACAACGTATTCAGTGCAAAATGTATTCAGTGTGATAATACCACGAAGTGAGACCTCATAATAAACCACACACATAATAAACCACGCATTCTATATATGCTCTGTCCCTACATCCTATGTTATTGTTTTTTGTTTATCAAATTCAGATTACAAATTACAATTAAAAAAGAAAATAATTGTTATTCTTCTTCTAAGCCTAAAATAACTAATATTTAATCTAATATGAGCACGGTACCATATAGAAAGAAAAATAATGTAATAAAACAAATTCAAAGTCTGAAAGAAACTGAAAATAACGAGAAGGATAAAATGTCCGTTGATCTTTGACCTCATACTGATCTATTCTGAGTTGTCGGGACAGTCCCTATCAATCCCAAAGTGAAGTAGAGTGTTTACAAATCTGAAAATGGGTAAAGTTCGAGACAAGGAGATAGGGAGATTGTATTGCATGGTGCTGTCACTGAGGCTCAGTGTCCTGATGTGGTGTACTGTGCGGATGGAGCCTAGAGCCATGTTGAGTCTTTGAGGCAGAAAGACACCCTGGAATATCGCTACAGTTCTCAGCCTAAATGAAATATTTGTCCAGGTCTTCAGGACCTTGAGATATACTGTCCCTTAAAAACTGGCCACTAGTGGCAACAGTTATCACTAGGTGAGCGAAGTAGGCTGGTGGCTGCTTCAGTACCAGATAGGTAGCGGACAGCATTCTTGTCACGGGTCGTCACTTCCGCACAGAAAGGTGTGAGTCAGATTTCAAATAGCACATTTTGGAAATGTTATCATGTCAAAATACTATGGGCATTTACCAAAATATAGGCATTTACTGAAATATAGGCATTTACCAAAATATGGACATTCTCAAAAAAAATGTCTCTGCTGAACTATGGGTTTTATTGCTTAGACGCACCGAAATTACAGTCATGTGAAAAAGTACACCCCCTGAGATGTTGAATTTTTTTGTCCAGATTTGAACACATGGATGCATATACATGGAGCAAAATTCCAACCACATTGATTAATAAAGGTAACCCAGTATAACAAAACACGCAATGTTTTTACCTTATGTATCCTAGAAAATACATTTTTATGTTTGCTATGACCTTGTGTAGCTGATGATCCATATGAAAATAATCTTCTGGTCGATGGAAAGGCTTTCCAGAAAAACTTGTTAATTAGATGTTAACTATAAAGTAGCCTATGTTTACCAGGCAGAACTATTGTTTATCATTAGTATTTTACTCAATACAGTTGTGTTAGGGTTAGTTTCATTTAATTTTCCAAATCTACTTTCACACTTTACAACAGCCTCTTGAGAGGTGAGCATTGGAATTAAAGAAGTCCATTCAAAAATTAAACATTTTCAGATTTTTCACAGACATTAAATATGGTCTCTTGATGTGGTTAAAGTGTTTTAGTGGATGTAAAATGTCCCATTTCGTTTTTATTCTATTTAAAACCTGGGTAAACACTGGAAGATAAAAAACCTCACATGCCCTGCAAAAACACAGCTAACCAAATAACAATAGTTGTTGTTTAGCACTTTATAAGATCTGTATGTACATTTAACATAGTTAAATCAGGGATCGTAGATTTATGAAGCTCAACCTCTCCTTTTTCTTTTTTGTACAATTTTTTAACTATATTATTTAAAAACGTTTGTTATTGTTAATAAAATCGTGACACTGAAATTACGGTGCATACAGGGAAATGAATGTGTAACACTTTGTTAAATCACATTTAGAAAGAGAAGTTGGTTGCTATGTAAACCTGCCCTAACTCCATGAGTCATGCCTCCCTTGATCTTCCTCCCATAGACAGAATTGAGCAGGAGCTCTGAGCTGTCCGTTCAGGATTATTTAGTCTTACTTACTGTACATGCAACAAATGTAATAATGAACAGTTCAGATCAATGTTCTAAATCAAATACAGTTTATGGACAGTCTGTTTGTTTAGTAGGTTTCCTCAAGGATAAATCTGCACCTCTCATCAAAGATCCAAAATTATCAATACTACGGTGATACTACAATGGTACACCACAATGAAAACTACAGCTTACTACATTAAATACTACAGGATTCTTCATTATACAACACTAAGTGCTACAGTAAATATAACAGACTATAACAGTAAATATTAGGAATACTACAGTAAATACTACTATTTAATTTATTATGCAACAGTAAAAACTGCAGTATACAACAGTAAAAACTCCAGTATACTACAGTAAATATTTCACTATACATCAGTAAATATACAGCAGCAAATACTATAAAATGCAACAGTGAATACTAGTATACATAAACAAAAACACTACAATAAAAAGCGCTTAATTCTAGAGCACCACAGAGAATATGTTAAAATATGGAGAACATAATTTGACAGTAGAGCCTGGTGTACTATATTTTGTCAGATGGGTCTCCTTAGGCACGAGATAGCATCAAGAAAACATTGGCAAGTATTTATATTCAAAGAAAGACATCTGACAAGGTCTCTGTAAAACCCGCAACGACCCAGGTAACCCAAACTGTGTCTGTCAAAGGCAAACGTCTTTGCATCGCGCCAACATGAACTTTTCTACTGAAAGTTGACTTTAATGATGTGGCATTTGAGTTCCATGTTCCAGTCTTTTTCACCCAACATCGTGATCTTCTTGGTGAATGGAGCTCTGCAAAACCCATGATCTGTAGGTGGTTTAATCAGGTTTAATCGCACACAATGCCAACACATGGGAATGTAACGAGAGCAATTATGACTTCCATAATAACAGCAGCAGATCTGAAACAAAGGGCATTTTAACACCACCTAGAGAGAAAATATGCTTTATTTCACAAAATCATGTACATGATGTTTCAGTTTATGGAGTCTCAGTGCTTTGTTTGAACTTTAAGCTTGTCCACATTTAGGCAAATGCATACCTGTGCTTACATTCAAAATATCAGGGCAGTGCTGATGTAAAATCAGTTTAGCATTTTAGGTTGTAATGAAAAAAGATTATATAGGGGGAATCTGCTGATAAGTCAGCACTTTTTGAATGCCGGATTTTTTAGAATGATAAAACTGTACAACACATGGTAAAACTTGGTCCTACTTTCTGGTCAGCCTCCTAACCAATAAAGAGGATTTGTTGCGTTTTCAAACCCATGTGATGATAAAGCACTCTATGTAGAACCATTTGTCCTTTAGGATAATCCTAAGAGAAAAAAGGTTATATATAACCATTACAGGTCAAATAAATCCCTTTCTGGTAACAGATAGCACAATTTCAGTTTGCAACCCAAGGTTCTATGTTGAACAAAAAGTGGTTCAATATGATGTGAAAATAGTTCTGAGTGTACAACTACAGGGATGAATGTTTTTATGGTAGTCCATTTTTTGGAGAATGTAATCAACTCAATCCTATGTGACAGATAATCCTCTATTTAAATTGACTGTGTCAGATGGATAGCGGGCCTTCCGTTCGCTCTGTCTTTTTAGAAACCAGAAGTTGTCACTTTGTGTTTGTTCCTGTATTCTCGCATGGAGTGTTAAAGTGCTCAGAGCTTCTATAAGCATCAACGCTTCTCAGACTCTCCTCCGTCCAGGAAGTCAGAGTGTTGACGTCAGAAATGAGTCACAAAGTTGTTTACTTTTGACATTTCATTATGCGCGGTCAATGTCTGTTGTGTCTAGCCAGAGATATTCTATACAATCCTAAAACGCTCTTGTCTCTGCCCTAACAAAGGGGATTAGTGTCCGAAAACTTAACAGTTTTATTCCTCAAAGTAGCCAGGATTACAGAGGCATAGCTCTTATATCAGTACAATTGTAACAACGTACTGTAGGCATTACAACATTACCATTAGATCAAAGAAGTTTCAGATATAAAAATAGCAATTCAATTTTACCTAGACTGAATTCAATACTCTTTCATTGCCCCATTTGTATAATAATTAATGGATTGTTTATTTGGATATATTTAAGGATTTTGTACTAATTCAAATCAAATCAGTCCCTGCCAATCTTCCAAAAACGTTTATAAACCTACCTCTTCACAAAGTATCATAATTTATTCCCACAGTGCGTAACCATGGACACACATGCGCGCGCACACACACACACACACACACACACACACACACAAAGCCTTGATCTTGTCTTTTTCACAGTAGCCCTGACTTTGCTGGTAACTTTATTGAGGGAATACAGTATGCACTGTGATATGTGTTTCACACCTCGCTATCATTCACTAACTATAAATCACTCTGAATATCTTAATATGAATCAAATGGCAGTGATAATTATTATAATGAATATAATGGAAAAGAAAAGCATTGTCTCTGTCACAATGGAAATCAAGCTCTTTAGAATATTATTCCTAAGATTACAGTACTATAACCATTTCATGTTGCTAAGTTAACGATTGCTCATTCACACTCACACCTTGACTACCGGCATAATCAACAGTGGAAGATTTTCTGGTCTGGGATAACCTTTGTCAGTCAGCAGCCTGGGTATGAACTACAGAGGAAGGGGCTTTTTATAGTCCACGTGAAACCGACATGGACTAATATAATGAACCAGCATTATTCATCTCCTGCCCGCTCTCTCCTGTCCTCATTTTCAGACTCCACTGTCCACTCTTCTCCAATCACTCTCTGCAATCTAGTTACCTCAGTAATTATACGGCAGATATATTTTTAGCAACTGGGTTGCCAATGCCATGCAGTCCCTCTGACCCGTAGACGGGCTGATTGTAATGTCCAGCCTATAGCTTTTTGTTCAGATGGTTAATTTAAGTCCAACATATTAGTTAAAAAAAACATCCGGATTCTTTCTTTAAATGCACGTACTGTAATGTGAGTTTCCCTGCAATTTGATGATGCACAGCACACTCACTCTCACGTCTGCATTAATCTCCAGTACATCTTACATACGTATAATAAATCAAACTTACGCCATTATCAGCGAGGATTTGATTCCATTTTCGATATCGTATTCTTTTTAATTTGCCTTTGTGTGCTTACTGTTGATTCTGAGATTGCGTGTGTTTTCGGGTCGCTAGCATTGGGATGACTACCCCTCTGAAGTGTTCGTTCTAACCTGCTCTTAGGGCTCTGCAATCACAGACACTCTGGCAAATGAGTCATACTCGGCTGGTCGAATGCTTTGTCCCTGACCAGGGCGCCCAGTCTATGCACAGCTAGTAGGCATGGCACTGTACTAGCCTGAACCCTAGCTAAGCCTCCCTATCTGACATTTAAAATGGAGTGCTCCACAGGTAGAGAGAAATCAGCTCCACTCTGAGCTCTTTCGCCGACACCCTTTCTAAGTTTATTTATTTATAGATATGATGGTGACTGATGGTGATTCAGTAGAGTGGAAACATCAAAGTGGATGAGGTTCTTTCTGAAAGGTTTAAATGGCTTGCAATAAAAAGACTGATTAGCATTCCCAATTAATGGGGCCCCAAAGGAAAATGTCTTTTGTTAGTTACAATGCCTAATGAGTAGTTAAGCTCAAAATCTAAATCATCCTAAACATCAGATTTTGCAGTGAACAGCATGAGAAAGGGGGATAATTGTTTATAAGATGCCAATATTACATAGTAGGGAAAGATAATAAAAGTTGCATTATCATTGACTCTTAGCATAAAAGGGATTTATAAAGGGTTCATCGTTAAGGGATAGGGTTCTTCCAAGAACAGTTTGGGGGAAAAAGTATTTTGGAAGAAAGGGTTCTTTGTTTATTCTTTGGAAGGCAAGAAAGGTTCCCTTAGAACCTTATTTATTTCCAAGTAGGCTCTATTGCAGGGTGATTTTCAAAATGTAATTTCAATGTCAATGTTGATTAGCTGATGTTATGCTTCACTAAGATATATAGCATACGTTTTACAAAAAAATCCAGTTGCAGGATTTACTGCAATCATTGCCAACATGTTTCTTTGAGTTCAGAAAATTTCTATTTTCCCTGAATGTCCTAAGGTTAGATCTCTGGATGAATTCCAATATGGACTAAACAATTATTTGGCAAGCCAGCATTATGTGACTTTCAGGCCTAACGTGGCATGTGAACCACAAGTTTCCTTGCACCACTTTGTTATTATAACTAGCATGGTCTCGGATCAGTGTGGGATGTTTTGTCAACCCCAGATCCCAAAGCTAACATTATTCCTTCAGAAACTTGAGTTTGTGAAATGAGATATTAAGGTGTGTCTTGGTTCTTTATTCTGTTCATCCCAGTTTGTGGGTGTAGCTTTGATTTGAACAGCCGTTTCAGTGTGACGCACTAGCCCAACAAAACCGAGGCATCACAATGATTCTTTGATACAATGACGATGTGTGGGGGTAACCAACAATGACAATGTGACAACGCTGTTGATCTTTGCTTAAATCACAGTTGAGCATTAGTGAATTGGTAACAGTTATCACTTATGTTAACACATGTCATTTAAGCCCTATAGATGGCAGAGTCAAGTCAAGTATATTTAGAAGGGGCTCTGCCCAGGTCCTTATTCCCTGAGGAAGACACCGGTCCCAGGTACTTTTCTGACCATATGAGGCTGGTCACTTGAGACAGGGCACTCACATGTCACTTTCACCATCCTGCAAGATGGGAAGGTTACACTCTTACACAAAAAAGTTCCGGTGTAGACATTTAGATAGGGGTTACTTGAAATGCCCCTGGCAACCTAAGGTTCTTCTAGTTACTCCTACACTGTCAAGATAAGGGTTCTGCAAGGGTTTCTCAGCAATGAGCCCAGATTCTACTTGGAACCAAAAATGTTTATTAATTTATCAATATCTTGTTGAGGTGGCACATTATTAGGTTGGAGGCTTGGCTTACTCGTTTTCAGATTATGACACCTTTTGTGTTTCGTTATCACCAGTGTTTTATTATTAAACATTTGAAGGGTACAGCTACATTGAAACTTTTTTTTAGAAAATAGTAAAATACAATGACTGGTCTGTATATATATTCCAAACCCATTCCACTTCTTACCAAATAAGAACTTTTGTGAATTGCATTTAATCAGCAGACAAGTTTTGTTTGAACCCTTATAAAACTTAGCAACAAACTTACAACTTAAAACAAATCACAGTTGGAAAGTCACAAACATCATGATTTGTCAACTCTTCGAGCCAACTGTATCTTTTTTCTTTCTTAAACAAGTATGTCATAAGACAAGTCATATTTTAATTCTTATTTGACCCCATGTAGGTCCATTTCCAGATATCTAGACCCCCTCACAAAATTGCAGTAGTATCCAAGTTATTCTACATCTCACACATAGAGAACCACATAGACTGTAGATTGTGTTTCCTCTTATAGCCGTTGTGGTGGTTTTCTTGCAGACCCTTATTTTTGGCTCAGTGTCTACCTGGCTATCCAAGCCTTTTTCCATTTTTGCCTGATGAGTCTATAGCACTGGCTTATCAACATTGACCTCTCCTTATTTTCACCTGGGGTGCTGAGCCGATCTGGCCCTCTGCCTACCTGTCTCCCTTCCTTGCTTTGTCATTAGCTGCCCCTTAGCTCCCCGCCCCCCATTGGAGCCAATACAGGGTCTGGTCTAGCAGAGAGGTAAGTCAAGCTACCACTACCCCCCGCTTGTCCTAATTCATTATTAATTCCCCTACTTTAATGAGTTTTCCATCCACTACACACTACTATTGCCTGCAATTAATGGAAAATACTGTATTTATTCTGCTTTAATTATATTGTAGTGCTGTAATACAGTACGATGTGGGCGGAAAGAGGACGAAGTGTAATGGACCAGGAAGTATAACTTTTTTTTTTTATAGAGGGATGGCCATATACTGTAAATGGAAAATAAGGAAACATAAATGTAAAGGGCTCTACATTAGCATCTCCTCTTTCTCTATCAACTTAAGTGACGCATTGCCATTAAAATCTCAGCTAATCAGATAATGACTTAGCTTACTGATAGAGATGCGTGGCTCCAGGGCCGGTTCTAGGCATAAGCGACATACGCTAGGGAGCCCCGATTGCTAGGGGGCCCCCTGACCGCTAGGGGGGCCCCTGACCGCTAGAGCAGAGGGGGCCCCAAATCAAAATGTTCTTAGGGCTCCCAAATGGCTACAGCCGGCACTGCGTGGCTTGGTAAGGAAACATATATGATACAATTATTTTGTTTATTCCTATTTACTTTCCCTGACTAACTTTTGTTGTGCTATAGTATATGGAAACAATTTCAAAGGTTAAAGGGATAACTCATAAGACGTTATGATAGGTTTGTGAACCAGTGGCAGTTAGTTAAAATAAACCTAACTAGCTAAAAGAAACCTAAAGTTTTAAGTAAAAAATAGCCATAAAAAAGATTCCCTTAACAAAATAAAAATGACAGTATGGAACTGTATTGGCAGATACTCAAAGTCCAGTAGGCGTTGCAATCGGTATTGACAATGAAAAAGTGATATCAGTGCATCCCTAATCTTTATGATTTACAGTGTATGAATAAAAAAATAAAAAAGTTATTTGGGTGTCCCTGTAGGATAACTGTTTTTTAGGTTCCAGGTAGCAACTTCTTCTTTGGTCGTCTCGTTCATTGACGGCAAAAGAACACTTTCATTTTTGAGTGTCAAACCAAAAGGTTTTGCAATCATAACAACCCTTTTTTGAAACTGTGTTTTTTATGGTTCTTTATTCTCCACCCTCTGACTGGCCCACAAGGAAAGGGATCAAACCAGCGGTTCTCTGAATACACCAGCAACAATCATCAATGAAGCGTTGTTACAAAAGCGGAAAAGCAGTGGCAAAAACATTTGAGTAAACCAATAACACATTAATGATCATTTGACAAATAGTTCCTTCCACTAGACAGGCAATTCAGGCAATTCATGAAACTATATAAAAAACTGCATGACCTAATGACAACTTGTAAAAAATGTATCTGGTGTGTTCTTTCTGGAATAAATCAAATACATGAAACAGCTGGGAGTCCCTCAAGAGAAGTTTCAGAACCAGTTATTTAGACAAGGAAGTATTGGTACTGACTATAATAATATAACAAATGAAGTGGAATGACTCAGGGTTTTTGTCATTCTGTAAAAGACGACCTTGAATCTTAACTCCTCCGTCCTTCCTCCCCCCATGACCTGGAAAATGGTAAGTAATTGAGTGGTTGAGGCAAGGTTCATTTGTTAGTAGGCTAGTGGAAAACTGTTCTCCCCTCCTCCATACATTGCATTCAGAAAGTTTTCAGACCCCTTCACATTTTTCGCGTTTTGTTACATTAGAGCCTATTCTGAATTTAATTATATTTATTTTTCCCTCATCAATCAACACACAATTCCCCATACAAACAAGCAAAAGGTTTTTAGAATTTGTTTGCAAAAGTATAAAAAAAACTGTTATCGCTTTTTAAAAAAGTACCAGTCAAGAGTTTAGATCTTCAGATCACATCTAGTCATTCAAGGGTATTTCGACAGTTTTACTCTTTTAAACATCATGGAATAATAGGGAAGACTATTATTGAAAACAGTAATTACAGTGAAGACAAAATGATAAAATAACACATATGGAATCATCTAGCAACCAAAAAAGTGTAAAACAGTTCAAAATACATTTAAAATAGTTGATTCTTCAAAGTCACCTCCCTTTGCCTTGATGACAGCTTTGCACACTCTTGGGATTCTCCCAACCAGATTCATGAGGTAGTCACTTGGAATGCATGTCAATTAACAGGTGTGCCATGTTATAAGTTAGTTTGTGGAATTTCTTTCCTTCTAAATGTGTTTTAGACAATCAGTTGTGTTGTGACAAGGTAGTTTCGGTATGCAGAAAACTATCATTATGTCTGTAATGTAGTAGTCAATTTTATAACTTTGAAAGTTTCTTCCAGTGCAGTTGCAAAACCCATCCAGCACTATGATGAAACTGGCTCTCATGAGGACCAACACAGGAAAGGACGACCCAGAGTTACATCAGCTGCAGAGGATAAGTTATTTAGAGTTAAGTTATTAGAGTTGAGTTATTTTGTTTTTGATGTCTCTGCTATTATTCTACAATGTGGAAAATAATAAAACTAAAGAAATACCTTTGAATGAGTAGATGGGTCCAAACATTTGACTGGTACTGTATGTAAATGTGACATTTCTGTTGTTTTATTCTTTTATGAATTTGAAAAAATCTGTTTTTGCTTTGTCATTATGGAGTAACGCAATAAAATGTGGAAAAATGTGAAGGGGTCTGAATACTTTCTGAATGCACTGTAGCTTAACATTTGCACACCCAATTTTACCACCCCGGTAAACATAACTTACTAGATGGAGCAAGAGTGGATAAGGTGAAAGAGAGACTATCTTTTAATACTTGACGTTTCCTTTTGAATGTTTTAAAAGAAGGAAGGAAAAGGTATGGATAGAGGAGGAAGGAAAAAACTATTGTTGTAAGGCCAACCACAGTTGCACAAGAGGGCTACTGTTTCACAAGCAGTCCAATTATTTTTGTTCCACAACAATTTTTTCAACTAATTGGACTATTAGTGATCATTTCTATTGAGGAGGCAGCTTGTTAGAATATGTTGAGGCGTGGTTTGTTTACCGCTCTTTCTCTTCATTTGCACAGGCAGCCCAAATATACTTTTTTTTATTACAGTAATTGGTCTTTTAACCAATAAGACCAGCTGGGAAAATATCTGCTGTTTAAAGATCTGATGTGATTGGTCAAAAAAATTACTAATTAGTGGGTAAAAAAATAACAGAAAAATATAACAGAATTATGCTGCCTATGTAAACGTAGCCATGTTGTCTTTTACCTTTAATTTACCCAAAAGTGAACTTGAACCAAATGTCTTCTAACACCTTGAAGATGGACCTAGCAGTTTTCTGTAATGAATTATGCTCTGTAGCCCTGTTTTCCTTCAACACTAATAGGGTGTATACACTTTCACGGCTGTGCCCAACCAATAGATTGTGTGTCAATCACACAGAGAATATGCTTGTTTACATACCATGATCATGAAAAGGATGCCAGCTAAATATTTGATGGTTTCTTCGAGTTACCAATCGAATGCTCACCTTGTGACCCAGGCCAAGAATTGGGATTCAAAAGAGCTGTGGAATCATTGTTAAACACCTAACAGTGTGTGTACATCTTGGACTCAAGTACAGTTTGTCAATGGTCAACAAACTCCCATTATCATTGGACACATCATATTTCCTGCGCACAGACTTAGGTAGCCCATTTGTAGCTCAACATGTGAGGCAGTATTATACAGGATCATTGCAGCATATCACATGAAAAGCGTTTGGTGTAATATGAATCCTGTCCAAATATAGCCATTTTTTTCAGATTTTATTTTTTTACCTTGACTAATAATTCCACTTAGACCCAATGTTTTGTTGCCAGAAAGATTGGTTAAGAAAGCAATAGGAATCAATACAGTGCAAAATGTTAAATAACAACAACAACTCATCCAGAGCTGAAAGTAATTTAAATTTTGGGCCTGTTTTAAACTCACTTATTTATGAGGTACTAGTACATCTAGGTCAAGTTATTGTTCCCTAGTGGAGAGTTCAACTACTCCAGACACTGTCACTCAGGTCAATCGAGGTAAATTAAATTGCGTATACAGGGTTTCTGTCTAGGTTATGTTCTTTAAAAATGGAAGAAAGCTAAAGGAAACAAATGGATTATTTCAAATGGACTATTCTGATGATGAGACAGTGTATAATACAAGGGAAACAAAGAAGAGAGTAGGACAGGAGGTTCATCTAAATGCAGCTTTAGAGTAAGGGTAATTAAATGCTTAGTTATGGAAGAGCAGCTCTGGGTTTTTGTGTTTCATTTCCTATTGTGTCATGGTCACTTGAGAAGGAGCACTTAAAGACAGACTCAATAAGTGTCAGGTCTGAATCAGCTCCCTCAGTTTGTTTATGAATTATTTTGTTATGAAGGGATGACAAAACTAGTGATGGAGTCTTTTCGGGGAGCTGGCACTTATGGCACCGTTCACCTTAATTGGTTCTTTGATTAAAATGCTTAAAAGTAATCCCAGAAAAATGAAAAAAGTGAAAATCTCCAATGTCAAGCAGAACGAGTAGGCTAAAATTATGAAAGAGCGTGAAATGTACATTCACATTACACCTTTTGTTATTAATACAACAAATGATAAGCTATTTGTTTTTATATGACATCCCTCTACTGGAAAATATACGTGGAACACAAAGATGCGATCTCCCCACTATTTATTGTTTCTGAAGTATGTATATGGAACCTTTCATGAATTGTATGGCAATGTATCTACAAATAGTTGTTGTTTAATCTAATAAATGAAGGAAATCATGGAGCCATCGTGGCGCTCCTTTCACCAGTGCAATTCGGTTCTCAGCATTCTCCAAAAGCTGTTCAAATGGAGCCTGTTGTTAATCAATCACTACTTAATATAAAGGCAATTTCTCCCTAGCTAACAAGTTATCTGAACCTAATGATGTCACTGATAGAACTAGCTACTAGCAAGACTACTTAGATACTTTAGCTAATTACATTGTCTGACATAAACAGCTTGCTTAGACTGCTGTATTTAGCATAAGATTTTGGAAATGCTGCCCCTAAAATCTAGAGTGAGTGTTATGAGAATAGGTCTGTACAGTAGATCAGCTGTTAACAGCAGCAAATGATACAGGAGTTTACTGGTGTCATGTTAATGTAGTAGGTGTCACGGTAACAACAGAGAGCTGGCTTCAAGAGAACTCAGAATAATGTTAGATTGTAGCTGCTAACATATAAACAGTAGCTTGCTAGCCTTGGTGACCTATAGCTATATTTATCTGTATATTTAGCTTTGGTGTTGCTGCAATGAGTAGCCCAATTCCTATCATTTTTTACGAAGTAGCTATGACTGTCTGGCTTAGCTAACGCCCTAGCCAGCTTAGCACATTATGTTAGCTTGTCAAACGTCCTAAATACTGATTATTGATGCACAAAAAAACATAGTAGTAAAATGGCACGACCAGGCCTTGCTTATCAAATAACTTTAACATTATTTACAAAGCTATTGTTTTAGATTTTGTTCATTTCTGACTGTTATGTCCAACCATTGAGAAGTATTTCGGCAAGAGCTTTGATATTCTAGCCCTAATTTATTTAGCCAAGAAATTACCTTAAAAAAAAAACAATCTTGAAGGGTCCTATATTTTTGTTGTTATAAAGTAAAAAAAACTATGAATATTTCAATGTTTCTGTTAGAAAAGTTACTTGTAATTTCAGCGATTAAAACAAAAATTGCAAAACTTAATTACATTATTTTGCACTTCCTGAATCTGTCTTAAAAATAAAGCAGCATACAACAGCTATATATAATAGTCTGGTCTATTTTTACATATTCTTGTTGGTTTACGTACATGATGGAAGTGTCTTGGTAAAATAAATTGAAATATTGATAATCTTCTGATTCAAGTCAGGATATTGTCATATGTAAACCAGTAACCAAACCATTACGACTAGTATTTTGTCTTGGTGTTATGACTACTTTGAAGGATCAATGAGAAACCACATAAAGGAACAAAAATCCCTTTGTTAATGTTGGTTCAAGTTGGGACAGGTGATACCCTGATCGTCATTGAGCCACTAAATAAAGCAAGTTGATAAGGGAAAATGAGGAGATGGATTGCCTTATTTACAAGGCTGTAATTAACAAGTTGCTTCTTAAATACTATGCCAGGCAGAACTGTTCAGTGGACACTCTATCAAGATCTTTCATACACATTAAAAAATAAAATGTTCCAGGAGGATACAGGGGTTCTTGTAACTGAAAGCCCTGTGCGTTGAGCCTCTAGGAACATTTCCTTTTTATAGTGTGAGGGTTTAATACAGTGTCCAATACTACTATTTGAGAAGGACTGTTTATGTAATCAGTCAGAAAATACCATAAAATATACATTATTGTTCCAAAAGTTTGGGGTCACTTTGAAATGTCCTTGTTTTTGAAGGAAAAGCAAATTTTTATAACATTAAAATTACATCAAATTGATCAGAAATACAGTGCAGACATGGTTAATGTTGTAAATGACTATTGTAGCTGGAAATGGCTGATTTTTAAAGGAATAGATACATAGGCGTACAGAGGCCCATAATCAGCAATCAGTTTTATGTTCCAATGGCACATTGTGTTTGCTAATCCAAGTTCATTATTTTAAAAGGCTAACTGATCATTACAAAATCATTTTGTAATTACGTTTGCACAGCTAGAAATAGTTGTGCTGATTACAGAAGCAATAAAATTGTAATTCTTTAGACTAGTTGAGTATATGGAGCATCAGCAATTGTGGGTTCGATTACAGGATCAAAATGTCCAGAACATGTTTTTTCTTCTAAAACTCATCAGTCTATTCTTTTTCTGAGAAATTAAGGCTATTCCATGCAAGAAAATGCTAAGAAACTGAAGATCTCGCACAACGCTGTGTTCTACTCCCTTCCCAGAACAGCGCAAACTGGCTTTAACCAGAATAGAAAGAGGAGTGGTAGGCCGTGGTGCACAACTGAGCAACAGGACAAATATATAGTTTGAAAAACAGATACCTCACATGTCCTCAACTAGCAGCATTATTCAATAGTACCTGCAAAACACCAGTTTCAATGTCAACAGTGCTGGCCTTCTAGGCAGTGTTGCAAAGAAAAAGCCATATCTCAGACTGACCAATAAAAATACAAGATTAAGATTGGCAAAAGAACATAGACGCTGGACAGAGGAAAATTGGAAAAAAGTGTTATGGACAGATAAATCTAAGTTTGAGGTGTTCGGATCACAAAGAAGAACATTCGTGAGATGCAGACCAAATGAAAATATGCTGGATGAGTGTTTGATGCCATTTATCAAGCATGATGGAGGAAATGTGATGATCTGGATGTACTTTGGTGGTGGTGAATTGGGAGATTAGTACAGGGTAAAAGGGATCTTGAAGATGGAAGGTTATCACTTCATTTTGCAACGCCATGCCATACTCTGTGGACAGCGCTTGATCGGAGCCAATTTCCTCCTACATCAGGACAATGACACAAAGGACAGCTTCAAACTATGCAAGAACTGTTTAGGGAAGAAGCAGTCAGCTGGTATTCTGTCTATAATGGAGTGGCTAGCACAGTCACTGGATCTCAACCCTATTTAGCTGTTGTGGGAGCTGCTTGATCGTATGGTATATAAGAAGTGCCTATCAATTAATCAGTCAATCAGATTTAATTATAAAGCCCTTTTTACATCAGCAGTTGTCAATGTGCTTTTATAAAACACCCAGCCTGAAACCCCAAGGAGCAAGCAACAAAAGTGTTGAGGCACAGTGGCCAGGAAAAACTCCCTAAAAGGGGCTGAAATTTAGGAAGATACCTAGAAAGGAACCAAGCTCGGAGGGGTGACCAGTCCTCTTCTGGCTATGCCAGGTGAACAAGTACAAGTTGTAATAATTAATAAATGCATGTGGGCTGTGTCCAGAGTTTATAAAACCTATTGTCAACACATCCAGGAGGACTTTGGACAGGGACAGCAACAAGTCTTTCGAGCCTGGTACTCTGATGGTGTGTGCCAAGACCTCATGTCCTCCTAAGTTTAAATGAAGCAGGAGACAAGGATAATTTAGAGAGCGCATTTGTTAGATTTACAAGGATTTACAGTGGAGAAGGAGAACTGAACCTACTCCCCCCGGCACAATAATATAGCAGCGTAAATCCTTGGGGCTGAGACACGGGGGTCCAGTGACACTCTGGCCCTATCCAGTGGAGACCCCCAGACAGGGCCCAACAGGCAGGAATTCAAGCCAATCCAACTTGTGGGAGGTGTGCTTCAGCAAGCAATCTCTTCAGATTACCTCAACAAACTGACAACTAGAATGTCAAAGGTCTGCAAGACTGTAATTGCTGCAAATAGATGATTCTTTGATGAAAGCAAAGTTTGAAGGAAAATTATTATTTCAATTAAAAATCATTATTTCTAACCTTGTCACTTGCAGAATCTGACATTGTCAGGTGAGGAACCTCACACGCATTTACAAGCAGTGTTTGAAAGGACAAAACAAATCTACTTAGAGCTTGCCACAATCTTCAACTCTCCGAAACTCATTGTTACCCTAGTTGTTGCAGTAGGCGGTAGATACAATCGGATAGTACAAAAATTGATGAAGGAAGAAAAATTGCATAAAACAGTTAAAAAGAAAATGACAAAATATTGCAACCTGAATGTCTAAGGGTCTTGATTTTACAGTGGTTTTAGATTATATTTTAGGATTTGTTGCCATGTCAATAGAGATCTTTAGATCCTTTCTCCAGGTACATAATCTGGCCATGATAAATACTAGGTTTAGAAAGCTGGTTAGCCTACCTAGTAAAAAATATTTTTCTGACACAGGCTAATTTATTTTGAAATTACACTAATGATTCCAGGCAGGCTTTTTTTCCACATTGGCCTCATTCTTAGTCCTCGTTCTTAGTCTTCTTATTGTTTGAGTATAGCTGCCCTAGCCTAGATCTTGCGGTCACCCTAATGAGAAAGAAATAAAATTCAAAGCATCTAAATGATGGGGTATTGATGGAGTTCTTCTAAGAAAACAGATTTCAGGTCTTATTCAAGCCTTACTTTCTCGTTCTTTCTTTTTTCTTATCTAACATTCCCCCTTTCCTCTCATTACTCCTTCTCTTCCCCTAATTCTCTCCCCCAGGGTTTCTCTGAAATCCCTTAAATAATAGACACCGAGTGAAGGGCTTTGGGGGGCTTGTGATGGATAGCCCTTCTCTTTCCAGGCCAGTAAAATTCCTGTTGTGCTGCTATTTATTTATCATCCCTCTAATTCCACATTGCTCCTAAGTAAGTTTAAACACCTCCAATATCTTTACCCCAGAAAAGCCTTATTATGACAAACTTTTCTTAACAATCCACTTTATGATTCATTACATCACAATAAAATTGCATCATAACCTGCCCAGGTACTTTTATTTTGAAATTATCAAATGCTCAGAAGTATTGTCTATCATGTATGTACGTAAAAGTCATAGTCCTAGAAATCAGGTATTAACTATGCATGCCCATATATGGCTCAGTGGTTGAACTTAAACTCCCAAAGGATTTTCTATGTACTTTCAAGTTAAAGCTGAGGTATAGTATGTTGCATCAAGCACTTATTGGCCTTATTAGTGCCACTTATAATAATAATAATAATGTAATAAGAAAATACATTTGCAGAAGTGAATATTTTGTCCTTGCCAGCATAATTTTGTTAAAAATGTGGAAGACTTTGAAGTTAAAGGCAAACCATGTGAAACATTGTTGATTTGGTTTCTCTAGATTTAACCATTCTGGAGATTGTTTTAGGGTTAAATAATGCAAATTATGCTAATTAATATAGTCTTTGTCAATAAATATTTAAGAATGTTAAGTTGGGAGAGCCTAAATGTCAAACAAAAAGTCTCTCTTGCTTCAAAGGCTCAAAAATGACTGTTTTAGCATTAATTGATGCTAATTATGCAAATTAGACAAATTATTGTAGTTATCGCCTGTACTAATTTCAAATGAACGATAATGAGACAAACATTATTGAAATTGTGATAACCTAAACAACTGAAACAAAGTGGTTTGGTCTCTCTAGCTTGAACCATTCTGGAGATATTAGGGTTTTAGGGTAGATTTATGCAAATTTGTATTGACATCATCATTACAGATTCTGGGATTTCAAGTTAAAGCTATCAAGTAGATAGCTTTAACATTTGAAACAAAGTTGGTTTCATCTCAAGCTTGAACAGTTGGGGTTTATGTAATAGCCTAAACATGTGAAACAAATGTGGTTTTAGGGTTAATTAAAACTATAAAAAATGATGGTAATTAAAATAGTCTATAAACATACAATAGAATTTCAAGTTAGTATAACTTTTAAGTTTGTATTACAGCTTGATTGGCCAAGAATTTAAACCTCTGAATCCCTGTGACTCTCATTTAAACCCATGTTTAGGCAATAGAGCAAGTGGTGGATAATGTGTAACAATTTGAGAGTCCTTTATATTAAACCTTCTTGTAAAACTAACCTTAACATTAGCAAGAAGTTATGCTTCAAGCCTTTCTTTAAAACAGTTTATACAGTCCACTGGGTTGAGTCAATTATAGTGAAGACTGTTGATCATTAAAGTAATAATCCCCACAGAGAACAGATTTGTGTAACCGAAGCAATAATACTACTGCTCTTCATTTGATGTTGATGGTAGCTTAAAAAACAACAAAAGACAAAAAACAGACAACACCAATAACCTTTAACAAGAGCATAAGAGCACAAATCATGCAATAATTGCAGTACTGTTCTGGTCTGTTCTTGTCATGGCATATAGTAGTTATATTAGCTTTGAATCAAATCCAAAGCCAATACAACTGCCACTCTATACAAACAAGTTTTTGTTTATTATTTTCCAAACATCATCACAAAGCAGCAATCAAAAGTAAAATTGCTGCTTGTGTCTGAATGAATGTAATAGTGAACCCATTTGGAATGACCCTGGCTCCAGTTAAGTAGCTGTAACTTGCCTGCACTATGTTGGGTGTTAATGGTGACTCATTTTTACTTTTTTAAGTGATTTAGCCAAGGGTATCCCAGGCTGATCTGTAATTTACTTCCTCACCATAGGGGAGTCAGAACAACTCAGAAAATAAATGACCGTTTGGAATCTATAAGACAACCAAAAGCAGGGACAAGAAACACCTTAGCATAAGCAAAAGCAGGTCTGCCTACCAAAAATGGATGAAACGTTTGACTTTCTCTTTCTCTACTTTGATAAATTGAAATGCAATGCCACTAAGGGACAGGCTTGAAGCAACAATATTACTTGTCACATGTGCATCTAGTTTGCTTTCTTTTTAATCTCAGAGAATATTTTAATAAACTTGTCCTTGGTCACGTCGGAGCCACTAAACTTTCAGACCTGACAGTGGACCGGTAAGTCAGTTGTGACCCCTGGTGGTGAGATGGAGAAAGGTCCTGTTAGTCAACATGCAGCATGCGTGCCTCTTTGTCCTTATACCTATAGTCAGTAAACCCATGCTGAAGCAAAATATGATCATGGATTACAGCATGATTAAAACGGATCTTCAAATCACCCTTTTATTGATAGTCAGTGTAGGTATGAACTCAGTCAGAAAATAAAATAAAAACAAGCTTTTTAAGAAAGGTATACTAGTTAGGCCTGATATATTAGGGTAAAAAGGATTACATGATTACATATATTAGGGGTACGTGCCTTGCTAAGGGGCACCCTATTTTACCAGGTAAGTATGATTAACAAGCATTTTCGGGTATGACCGGAGAGGAATTAGGGTTAACAGCCCTGGTCAGAGACAGAACCTGATTTTTCCAACTTTACGGTCTGTGGGATTCGTTCTAGCAGCTCTTTTGGATCCAGGTCAGATTCTTTAACCAATAGGCCATCCTGCTGCCCCAATAGTGCCATAACTAATGGCTTCCATGATTAAATATAGGAGGGGACGATAGATCAGTGTGTGTGCCTAAGGTCACAAGTGTGTCACACAAAATATCTAAAACACCATAAGCCTGATTTTGATTAAAAGCAAGTGAATGATCTGTTTTGACATTGGCTTTAAATAAATTATGCTAATTACACTATAACAATGCTATGCAAAGAAGACAAAGGAGCTCATTGTAGATAACAGGAAGGCTAAAGGCTGCAGTCACGCCCCAGTCCTCATCGATGGCACTGAGGTGGAGTGTGCGTCCAGCTTCAAATTCCTGGGTGTCCACATCTCCGAGGACCTCTCCTGGACCCTCAACACCTCAACCCTGGTCAAAAAGGCACAGCAGCGCCTGTACTTTTTGAGGAGGCTGAAGAAGGCCCACTTGTCTTCCCAGATCCTCGTGAACTTCTACCGCTGCATAATCGAGAGCATTTTGACGAACTGTGCCACAGTGTGGTTTTTGGCGGATGCTCCGTGGCCACCCAGAAAGGCCCTACAACGGATGGTGAAAACCACCCAGGACATCACTGGTGACCAGTACCCAGCCATTGTGGACCTTCAGCGCAAGCGGTGTCTGCATAGGGCACGCAGCATCATCAAAGACCCTTCATACCCATGCCCCAAACTGTTTGCCCTCCAACCATCAGGCAGGCGGTATACAGGTCTCTTCGTTCCCGCACCAACAAGCTCTGGAACAGCTTCTTCTCATCTACTGTAACCCTGCTGAACTCTGTGACCCATCCCATTACTAACCATACCCACTCACCCACCGCTTAGTACTGCCTCTCAGGGACCTTGTTGCACTACTCCCTTGTACTACCTGTCTACCTCAGGAACCTCATTGCTGCTATCCCTGCATTTCAGTTGCACATGCCAGCTTGCGCCTTCAATTTGCCTGCACTGCACATTTAGAATTGCCATTGTACTTGCTTTTCTTTTTTTCAGATGTTACATGCACATGTCTACCTCGGGAACCTCACTGCTGCTATCCCGTCATTTCAGTTGCACAGACTACCTTACACCTCTAACTTGCTCGATTGCACAGTCAGAATTGTCATTTGTAGTTGAATTTGCCTCATCGCACAACTATTCATTCCCACTTGTACATACATATACTTAATACTCGTATATAAGTACATTTTCTGCTCTCCCCTAGTTGCCTTCATTGCTCGTTTAGAATTGCCATTTTGCACTGTATTTGCCTTCATTGCACATCTATACATTCCGCTTGTAACATACACTTTACTTAATACTTGTACATTTCCTGCTCTCTTCTATTTGCACTTTCGGTTTGATGCTAACTGTATTTCGTACTGTTCAAGGACAATAAAGTTTAATCTAATCTAATAACAAGCAACTGAAAATGCACATTTTGCAGGGTCACGTGCCTCATCCTCTTCACGTGCCTCATCAATTTTGTACATCCTCCTCACAAGGATCACATTTGCCTCAAGGAGCCATGTTTTTCAGATGTAATTTTGTAAGAAAAAAGGTAAACACTTCACTGAAAGACCGATTTGCAAAATAAATTGATATGAGAAGTCTATGGACAAAATTCTCCCAACCTAATATTTGTCTGTCATGCCTACCTCATCTCCTCTCTCTCTGCAATGCTCTGATTCGCCAGTGTTTAAGAAAATTGGCTCTAATGCCGTCAGCACACCCACAGATCAGATCCCTCCACCTTATTGGACACATCTGGTCCTCATCAATCCCAATCATCCACCTATATCTAGCCCTATGTTTCACAAACCCCTGTCGCTTATTGACCCTGTATCACTCGATGCCAGAGCCGTGTCTGTGTATTCCAGGGTTTTCCTCAGATTTTTGTTTTGCGCTTGTATTGCACCCTTTGATTTACTGAGTAAAGTTTTGCTCAGAACCACACTTGCTTCCTGTGTCTCCGTGATTGTTTAACCGACTGACATTAGTACAGATTAGTACGTAAAACAAATTGGCCTCCACTGACCCGCAAACACTCATGTGACTGGGATCCGGGATGTCAGTGCATATAAGTCAGTCCAGGATATAAGTATTGTAACATTTGATCCACGTGTTACAAACACTGTCAAGACAGTATATTCAAAAACATTTATATGGACCACTCAATGGCCATATAAAGACCACATGTTTATGTTATTTATTAACTCAAAATGATTTGGTAATTTGGTACACATGCTCAGGATTTTGAGTCTCACTAAACAATTGCAATATCTCAGACAATACTGGCTTGATTTTTTCTTGTCATCGATATCTGGCATTTACCAGATTACACTGACTTTCCCAGGGGAAACTAAATAACGTATGGCAGACGATGTGTTAATGGTTGCCATGTTCATACAGTGATTGTCATGGGATTTCATATAGTGGCTGATAAATCTACCAAACAATCAGCTGATAATGTATTAGTGACTAAGGGTGATCCAGTGGTTTAGGCCACTGCCTTTAGTGCACATGTACTTCTGCAGCATTGCTTTAAATCCCACCCACTTCTCTTTCAGCAATACAAGTCTTTATTTTTTGCCTCTTCTGTCCAAAGCATACAGAATGCTTGACAAAATGCCTTCAGAAAAGAAAGAAAAAAGTCCTGTAAATGCAGAAATTGTTTGCTCAGTCTGAAATAAATAACCATCAAGTCAGTGACAACAGCAACATTGGGAGATTGATACACATCCTGGGACTGTATTATTTCGCTTTTTATTTTATTGCATAGCTTTTACTGACAGTAAGACAAGGACACGGGTGAAACCTGAGACCCTACGGTGTAGGGTGGAGAACCCTGGTGTCAGCATGGAACCGCATAATACTCAGGAGTGTTACCACTGGACCACGGCTCTGCACTTCCTATGTTCTTCTATGTAGAATAACCTGCTTACCTTCGAACTGTTGAATGGCTTGTGGGTATCATAGAATTTAACATAGGAAGAATATCTTTCATTGGTAAGTAGCTTAAATAATTAGCTTAGCTTGAACTACCGTTCTACCTAGTGACACGAAACCAACATGTTCAAGCTATATCCAAACTACACATTATTATATCCTATCCAATTAATAAATAACTCAGTCATTTAATCTACTTACTTTTTAAACTAACCAGTCATTACCATTACTGCTGCAGACATTAGCACATACTTTAAAACAAGCTTACAAGCACCCCACATTCACTTATAGAACGTCCTTTTCTATTATTTCTTGATTTGAACATTAGTTTCCAAGTTCTCGTGCATTACGTTACTAGGTAACGGCAGCTGTTACCATGGGAGGATGAGTCCTCAGATAAAGACATTATAACTGATTGTAGTTCTTTACAGGATTGCGTCCAATACTGTCTTTCCAATAGTCGATATTAGATTAGCCGTGTGGACTGCAGAAGCTGCTTCACCAAATCAACATAAAGAGGGTGGTTGTATAGACAAGGGTGGTCAGTGTGGTAGTGGCACCATAAGCCTTTCAACAAGTTACTACTTAAGTTACAGTTCGTTGTGGGAAAAAGAACAGAAATGTTTCAAACGAAGCTGGTGGATTTTAGGCATGGCATTTGCTAACAAACGACATAATGTCACTATGGAAGTACTACCACGAGAAAACGAGAGACAGGTAGGCTAATTATTACATAATAAATAAAACAGGTGTATTGGAATGTTGAAAAAATCTGTTTGAATTAATTAGTTGCAAGGGCTCATTGGTTTGCTTTGCCTATGCAGTGGGTTTGCGTGTTTTTACAGCCACATCTTTCAAAAAGGTGTAGTTTTATAACACATTATAACCATCACATCTAGGCGTAGATTTCTTTAATTGACAATTTTGTAATTGAAATGGAACGCTTAAAAGAGGTAAGATTTGTCTAGTTTTAATGACTAAATTATGCTTTCGAAATCAGCTAATTGCGCGCGTGTAAGTGACCAGAGATACAGTAAGAGTTTCTATTTAAACCGCAGATGGAGGATGATTCTGTATTTAACATGAGTCATACAGGAGGACTTCCCGGTCTCCCGCCTCTGCCCCAGGCCTCTAGTGAGGGACCTTCAGAGCTTTACCAAGTAAGACTTTCATTAAAAGACGCAAAGGCAGTGCTATTGAATAATTCGTGGGTTCCTTTTTTATACCTACTAGGACGATTCCATATCATTCCGGCAGGGTTACTCCATGCTTTTACATTGTTCCAGATTGTTCTTAGTCACAGCCATCACCCACCCATACTCCAGAACAGCTCTTGGACACTGGCTGTTCCTTATAAGGAGCAACGGCACCATCGCACCCCCAGTGAGTCCATTGGTAACAACTACAGCCCCCAGGCTCGTGACCTGAAGATCAGAAACCTACAGAAGAGACATGGGACAGTCCAAGACTCATTTTGGAATGCATTTGCAACCTGTATCCTTTTGTAACATGCATATCTGATTAGGTTTAATTCAGATTCATGGTATTGCTTTTACTTGGCTAACCACCTGACCAGTGAATTGAGTAGCATCAAGGCTGTAATAACCAAAAGAGAACATTTTAACTTAATTCAAATTTTTAGCCTCAAACCCAGCTGAGTGGAAGCAGAAACTTACCCCAGGGGGAAGGTAAGATCAGAAACCAAGTATTGATTACAGAAAAATTGACGAATTGGTTCATGAAAGTGGGTTTTCTAATGCTTTTGTTGTCTTAAACCAGGAATTCAGCCCCTGGCACCTCGCTCTTACCTAGAACTAAAATCAGTCCCAGAGAGCCTTTGCCTCCCATCAGCCGACCCCTGACCCCAAAACAGCAGCTAGACATTATGCAGAGCCAAGAGGAACAGACCTGGAGCTCTGGCACAGAACCCACAGAAAAAGACCTGGAGGTATCGTGAAATAGACTGTAGAAGGAAATCAATGACTTCAATCTTTTGGCAGCTTTTCATTTGAAGGTTTTTACTTGAAGTGTTTTGTTGTTTCCACAGAGGTACATGTACTATATTTGTTACGGTGTTCACGACCCAATGCTGGCCCCCCAGCCCCTTGAGCAGATGAATAACATCATTAAGCTTCTGCCACCGGGCAGCAGGGATATGGAGGGACTGATGGAAGACCTGCTAAAGGAGGTCCACAGAGACCACAGCTTCAGTCTCAGGAAGAGCATAGGTGAAAAATAACAACAGCAGCATGTCTTTGAGGATGATTTGTTTGTTGTCGACCGCAGTGATTCTTGTGTGTACTGCAGTACTACTGTCATTTAGCAGTACGCTAGGAATAACGAGTGCAAATGGATTGTAATTTTCTTTCCACAGTCCAGCTAACACTCAAAATAATGTAGCCTACATAAGATATACTCGCAGGCATTTCTATTTAAAAAAAAAGATTGGTTCGTCTATCGAATCGCTCTTCAAATCACTGATGGTTCCCTTGCCTCCGTGTTGTCCGTGTCTCTCCTGTTGGACCCCGCCAGTTGATTACATCCTGAAGGACCCATCAGAGAGGCAGCGTCTGTTCATCTCTAACATTCCCAGGCCCGTCCCCAGGAGAGTGATCCGAGGGCCTGTTCCCTGGGCTTGCAGCCACGACCAGGCCCGGACCTGGCAGAGCCAGCACCTCTTTACCATCAACCCCATGATGGTTCACCTGCAGGACCTCTGGGTCAACAGGTAGCCTAGTGGCCTCAGTCAAAACTTGCACCGAAACTATCAACTGCAACTTGATCCCATTTGGTATATTACTGTACTCCAATTCCACTTCTTCAGAGTGATGCCATATGGGAACCAATTTTGGATCTTTCAAGAAATGTTTTTGGGGGGAATAGATAAAGAACCTTTTCAGCCAAGGTGTTTTAGAGAACCGTAATTGGCGTCAGTTGGAACCAAAATGAAATAGCTGTACGTTTCTGGTTCCTTATGGCATTTAAAGAAGAATGGCTCTATATGAAAAAATGTGAAGAAGATCCAGCTTTTGCTCTTAGAAGAAGCAAAATAAAATGGTTAAAGTGAGATCCCATGTTGGTTCTAGGTGGACTAATTTTAATGGTTCTTATAAGATCCAAAATTGGATCTTTGTAGAACATAAAGAAAGCTTAACTGTAATTCCAATGTTTTCTTATCAGCTCTTTTTCTGAAATTTATACAGAAAGGTATACAGAAAAGAAAAAGGTATACAGAAAAGCTTAACTGTAATTCCAATGTTTTCTTATCAGCTCTTTTTCTGAAATTTATACAGAAAGGTATACAGAAAAGAAAAAGGTATACAGAAAAGCTTAACTGTAATTCCAATGTTTTCTTATGAGCTCTTTTTCTGAAATGTATACAAAAAGGTATACAGAAAAGATGTACACACACAAACACTCAACAGTTACTTAGTTCTTATGGGGAAAAAACAAAAAACCTACCCAGTTTGACAGCTTCTCAAAGAGCTACAAAACAGAAGACACTGACACACATCACAAACACACTTTTCAAAAAGGGTTTTGACAAAAAAAACACAATAAGTAATTACTGTTGGTGAAGGCAAACACTTTGAAACACAATAATGCAACCACTTTCCAAAATTGGGTGGCAGAGGCAAGGGAAAAGTTCTCAAATTTCCTATTGAAGTGTTTCAAATTGCCACTGATTGAGGGTAGCTAAATAGACAGACTGAAATCAGATTAAGGACATTTTATTAAAATGTTGAAAGTTTGTATTGTTATTGGTGTTGGAATGTATTTATTACATATCCTGGATACTGCATTAAGATGGTGATGAAAACAGTGGGTAAAATGGGAGTTACATAAAAGGACCACTCCAGTCACATTTTCCGTCTGAAAAGTCCCACCAAGTAAACAAATTATTGGTTTAGAAGACAAAATAAGATTGCTAATGGATTATAGTCTGTTAAAATAGGGAGAGCAGTGCATCCTCCTCCTAAATCAACTTGCTGCACAACTGAACCTCATTTTGATTTGGAATGTGATTAGTGGGAAGGCGTCTGGAACAGGGTGGGGTCCCTTTTAAACAAGATGATAACAACTGAAGGAGTTCAGCAATTTCAACCCGGTGATCATGTGACCAGAGACCTCCGTTAAGCTCGATGAGGGTCTTGTCAGGTTCTTGGTTTAAGTCTTCTCAAAAGCTAGATCACAATATTTATCAGGGATATTATAGTCATATGGTCAGCAGTAGAAATTGACTATTAGAGACTCTTAGTCATATCTAAAAAAATAAGAACCACCATTTGACAAATAGTTTTAACTGTAGTCTCATTCTCAAGTAAGATCATTATAGGTAAGATGGTGGTGTAGCAATTTGGGTGGCAGACTGGTGAACTGAAAGATTGCAATTGCAAATCACTTCATAGGCCATTCAAATCGTAGATACTCCCATGTTTGTAGATGGCATTCAAGTATTCCTTATTTTATGAAATGTTATATTTTTTCAGCAGCTTAAAACGTTCCCTTGTTTTGAGCCCAATAGGTTTGAGTGTGTCAACGCAACAGCTGTGTGATCATTTTGACTAATGGAAAAGGGAAGGATCAGCAGAGATTCAAACCCAGATCAACAAGTTTTAGGCAATCCTCCTACCCTCTGCAGTAGTTTACATTTCAATGTAAATATAAATGACGTTGTTGCCCATGTGGTCATGACTACTATCTTATTTCAGTATACTTATCTAGATTATTTTTCTCTGGGGAACAATATATAATGTGAAGGTGACTCTTAGGCCTGATAGCCTAAATGAACAAATGACTTAATGACCCTTTGAATTGGAGGATATATATCTTACTTGTACATCATTTTTAAAGAACCATTCTTTTCACCTTAAGTACCCTTATATAGAGAAAAGGTTCCACCTGGAACCATCAGATTACAAAAAGTAGTAATTTAACAACATTTTGGTTGGAGAGTAGAGGTCCAAATAGTGACTACTTCATGACAAAAATCAGTAAGTACACTTAGTGGTCCCCAGGAGAGGTGTAATAACCATTGCTCCAAAGAACCATTGCTGTCACCTCAAGAACCTTCCATTTACCTGAAAGGTTCTTTCACTGTTAATAACGGTTTCCCCTGGAACCTTCAGAACAAAAGAACCATTGTAGGACCCTTTTTTAGAGTGTATATGTGTTTGTAAATTCCTGTAAACTAGGCAACAAAATGGTATGCGTAGGTTAACAATTCCTCGATTCACAGACTAGGTTTTAGCTAGATGTTTCTGTGGGAAAATAGGCTGTTGCACTGGAAACCTCAAAATGTCATATGTACTGTTAAAAATATTTGTCAGTACAATAAAACAAGCTGCTATTTCTAATATACAATGCTCAACTAGATCTGGGAGCTAATCCCTGTGTGTTATGAGATAGAGTTACAGATACAGATACTGGACTCGCCTGAGCCAACAAAAGTAGGTCGACATACAGGAAACTAGTATGGGGGAGTAAACCCCTTTGAATGCTACTGAGTGGACAGGTAGGAGAATTAGTGCAGAGAGAATCTATGACCTACGTGATCATTTAATATCTAATAATCTGACACCATATTGCTTGTAAACATATGCAATCATCAATAACAATGTTATACTGGAAGTTCTTAGTAAAGGTAGCTAATCTTTCGTCACAAGCCAAACATTTAAAAGATCATGTGTTTCACGGCCTACGTTATCCTCAATGCTCCTCATCAGTCAAGTACAGAAAACAAGGGATGACCAATCTGGTCACTTCGATTTATGTATGCTTATGTGCCTATATCAGATATCATAAGCGCCCATAAGGTGTAGGTTGTTTAACACAAACCATACAGTAAAATGGCATGTGTTCCTGGAACTACACAGAATGTTATGATGCCCACGACTCAGGGATGACTAGTCAGTGTCATGTGCCTGGGCATAAACAGACTGCTTCAAAAATCCAGGACTCAGGGATACCAAGTCTGGTTGCTCAGACTTACTTTTGTGTGTAGCCCCTTGAGCTTGAGTATTAAGATGAATGAGGAATGCCGTAGTAATCTATATTCCAAAGTAATACAATTTATTCCAATGAAGTAATAAAGTTACAATACGAAACATAGTTACATACCAACACGATTCAACGTCCTCCCAACTAGTCCAACAGTCTACTAAGTATACCATAACTATTTAAAACACTATAGCACAAAGGTGTGCTAGGAGCTTCTGTTAAAGATCCAAGAACCAAGGTGTGCTAGGAGCTTCTGTTAAAGATCCAAGAACCAAGTCAAACTTCCCTATTTATCCCACCCAGACAGACTGATTCCAAACCCCCCCCATTGCATCTATAACAGGATCACCTCACCTTGGCTAAAACAATGTAAACAAAGATACCGGCATTTACACATTTGCATATATTCAATTAGCACCATCCAAAGCTAGACTCTTGGTCTTGCAGTATTCTTCATCCAGTAAACATTTACCTGTAACAAACGATACATAACATGTACAGCATTGAAACCTATTGGAGAGTTTATCCCTTTATGAAACTGCTGCTCATGTGTGGGACTCTACATATGTCTATGTGTTTCACATTCGGCTGCCCTTAAGAAGCCGCCATTTCAGTGAATATTGGAAAATGGTGCTCATTTAACATAAAATCTCTATTCATGTCGCATAATGATCACAGAATTATACGTAACAGAACCATGTAAAGTTGGATTGTATACATTTTGCAACAGGACAAAAAGCAGCACCTTGTTTCTTCCGAGATTTTTGATTAATTGTGGGAATAATTGCGCTATCCTCTGCTGACGCAGAAGCTATTAGGCAAAATATGGGCTTTGATAGAAACAAAACTCTGGTATTCTACAGTGTTAACACCATCTGCCCTAAAACAACTAATTATTCAAACAGTGAAGTACACAGGTTTAACTAAAAATGATCTAAATGCATGTTCCCCCGAAACAGATTCACATCAAATGGTGGTCATGAAGGGAGGGGGGCCAGAAAATATTTTGCATAAAGCAGAGGTAAAGAAACCCATTCCAGGAAGATCCTATAATCTCTGCGGAAGAGGCTTCCTGGGGGATGAGTGCCAGTGACCTAAAGGTTTACCCTATGTGCCTCTCTTTTCTTCTTTCAGTTTCTACTCCTTGAGGTTTGTGAAGCTGGATGATCTTTTCTCAGCCAACCTCCCCCTGCTGCCAGCTGAGTTTAAGGTCCTGGTTCGAAGACAGTGCCAAATCACCAGAGATGACCTAATCAATAGGCGAGTACTCTACTGTCTTCTCGCTCCACCTCTGTAACAGTCAATCAAACAGTCAGTCAGACATTCAGTGAATGCATAGGCAAGTCAACCAGGCACAGCTTGTGGGACATTCTGCAAACAACCATCACAACACTTTATGGATGTTCTGGGGACATGCTTTTGTTTGCAGGGCAGTCCGCCAACCTGGTAGACAAGGCAGGCATGTTTGCATAGCGCTAGGCAGGTACGCCAATGTCTGCATAGCTAATTGTACTGTTGTAGTGAGAGGCTCATGTTTCCTTCTAGTCCACTGTGTCAAACCCGATGTTGGGTCTGTGAAAACCTGCGGTGGAGCGAGGGACCAGTGTTGATCTTTTGAAGATATGGCCTTCATGGATACCATTGTTCTTTGACAGCCCAGTCTCCCTTGCCAAACACAGCAGAGCCAAAAGACATCATGTTCTGTTTTGATTCTGTAATGCCAAAGCATAGCACCAGTTACTAGGTTTCTATTCGTCTTGTTCGATATTATCAATTATGTAGGCCGATAGTGAACAAATAATGAAGTACTCGGTTGAGTCAAGGGAGAGATACATTCAGTTATGTTTTGGATTTGCAGCATGGTTGTCTTCATGAATGTTCCATATATCAACCTCATCATAAGATGGTTGTCTTGCAAATTTATAAAACATTGGCGTGTCTACCTAGAACAATGCATTTAAATATTCTGGCCCAGAGGCCACCCACATTTTACCCCCAAGCAATATGGTCAGTGTAAACATCACACATTTCTGGGGTTGGCAGAGCATGTCTCCCTGAGTGAGAATCCATAAACACAGATGGCCTCTTGCCCACTAGTATCTAGATAAAACTTCATTGTAACAAAACATACATATATACAGTAATAATACAATCAGAATACTACAATCTTTATGCAGAAACTACATACCGTAAAAGATGGGGATATTATACCTATTTTATGGGTCAAGACAATGTAGAACACACCGGCTAGTGCCACACTGCAGCCAGCAGGCCTCTATTTAACCGCTGGGTGCTCATGAGTCACAACCCTGGTGACTCATACGGCCTTGTGTTCATGACACCCCAGTCACGGTGTCTGTGTTTCACAGGTGGCTGCCACGCTGCCTAGCCCTGTTTGTCACCCACAAGGACCTGTGGTTGCCTCTGGTGCCCCAGAGTGACCGCGTGGCCCCAGTCAGTGCCCGGGAGTTCTTCTCCTGCGCGGCCGCCCTCATGTCACTGCAGCTCCGCAGCCTGGTCATCGCATCCCTGCAGGACCTGCTCCAGTTCTTCACCCTGCACCAGGTCCGTCCGAGCTCCCCGTCTGCTGGTGCTTTGAGGGGAAAAATTCATCAAATGTATTATAATATATGATATGTATTATAATATATATATATTATAAATGTATTATATAATGAAGTTAATATGTAAACGACTAAAATGAAATTAAAACTCTGTAGAAATGATAACGGACCTACATTTAAAGGATGGAGGATACATGTTGGGTGGAAAAGATGACAAACTGTATAAAACTGACAAACACGTAATTGCAATACAACCGCGGTGTTGAATGGTTATACAGATAATATAGAATCATGATAATCTCAATTCATATGGTATCAGCATCTAAGAATCATGATGTGGTATTATGAGGTCCCTGGCAATTCCTGGCTCAAAATCTTTTGCTGTATCCAACTGGATTAGATCAGTTTAGACCTGTTTGATCAGACATTCGATTTGAAAACATACTGTGTGTGTAGCTCTATTAGTCCATTATAAAGATATTATGTCGTAGATTATTAACGTAACGTTGTCTTTTCTCTGGGTTTCATCGGACAGGACGGAAATGACTTTGGCGACGTGTTTGATGAGATGCACTTTGTGCAGCGCCAGGTGCTGCTGGTCAAACTGAATGTGGTGGAGCTGCGTATCGTCTTTCAGCCTAGCCTCGAGGAATGCTGGGAGCTTATCCATCACGGCTTCATGGAGATCGTAAAAAGTGCCCAGAATCTTCCACGGGTGTGGAAAGAAACTCTTTGCCTCTACTTTCAGTTCTAAAATGAATAAACTAATGTTCAGTCGTTCATCTAATGTGTTCAATATACCACATTTCTGAAATGAACTATTTTCGTTATTAACAGTTCAAAGGAGTTTTCACACATTATTGAACGTAACCTTTGGCAACAGAAAACAAATAAAATGTGTCTGTACTAATGCACAGAATGGAAATAGCTCTCCGTGACTGACATTATTTCTGGTTGTCTCGGTGCAGGTGGAGTGTAACCTGTTCCCAGATATCCAGGGCCTTTATCTGCGCTCAGTCAGACCCGACGAGCTGCTGGTCACAGACCTAATCAACAGAGCCAAGAGCATCTTCCAGAAAAACACACTGGGACCAATAAAGTAGGGTGACACACCTGAACCTATAATAGCTAAATTAGAGTAAAATATGTAAAATTAATCTTTAAATACTTCTATGTCTCCATTTTAGTGTAAGAAAGCTCTTTTAAGAAAGTTACTTTTTGCTTTATAAGAAATGACTTTGATAAATTTGATTTCCAGGTACCTGAATGTGTATAAGAAATACAGCAGCCTATTAGACAACACTGCCAAGCAGGATATAGATGCTTTCCTCAAAGAAAAACACTCCCTGCAAGGTTTTTCCAAGGTTGGAATGCCTTTCTGCCTTCCTTACTTTAAATATTACTGTTATTGTAAAATATATTCACCATTACCATTTAACATGGACTGCATCCTCATGCTATATGTATAGGACATTTTTGGAATGGGAAATGTGTAGGTTATGAGAATGCTACTTTTACCTACTTTTCCTCAGAAAATCAATGGTGTTCAGCAGTTGTGGAAGGAGATTGCCTCTTTGCACATCACAGTACCCCTGTCACTGTTCTGTCTGGATGCACTGAGGCTGAACAAGGACTTGTGTGACCGCGCAGAGAGGCTGAAGGACAGGCTCATTGTCTTCGAGGTGGACGAGAACCGAGAGCTCAACAAGAGGTAAGAGAGGAAAGAACTTGTGTTTCAAATATGCAGTCTGGTACTTTTGCAATTGGCTTAATACATTTTTAATCCTCCCATTTTGGTTTGAATGTTTCATATGATATTACGATGTAAATAATCTATCAGTAGAATCTCTATTAAAGCCCAGTTAGCCGTGAAATTCCAAATTTGAATGTGAGTGGTTTTGATGACATGGGGGACAAACCAGTACATAAACATTTTCAACCCTTTTTGGTTCGACAGCCACTCCTACAACCAGACTGCATCTTTAATAAGAGTGACACTACCCATAATGCCACACATGATTATGTAATGCTCTGCCTCCTAGTATTTTGTACTATTGTCTCTATTAAGTTTATAGAGCTACAACTTGGTTACCGCGGGAAGAAAATACGCTAAAATCCCATTTCCTTTTCCTAGCATCTGTCACCGCTATGACAAGATCGCGGAGACCATCTTGGGAGCCACAGGCAACACGGAGGAGCTGGTGGCCCTGAACCAGTACCTGAAGCACACCAGTGAGTTGACTGTCCACAAGCTGAAGGACGAGATCATCGAGGCTGCCAGCCGCCTCAGCTTCCTCCTGGACTACTCCACACTGCCACGTATGTACCACCAAGACCTCTGTGGATGTTAGTTGACAATTCGAGATTCTGCCATAGAACTGAGATGAAAAGAGCGCACATGTTATTTCGTCACGTGGAGCAGAACGCATAAACAATTTACGTGTAAATAATAAAATATTTGTTGATGAATGACACCTTTTACGTGTGATTGCTTATTGCAGTGGTGTTTAATGTGTAGTTCCATACCTTACCAGATATCACTGGTAAGATATCACTTACCATACCAGTGAAATCTCTCTTCTCTCTCTTTGTCACTCCATCCGTCCCTTCCTCGCACTCTTCTTCTCTATCCATCCATCCATCTTTCTTCTTTCTTTCTTTCTTTCTTTCTTTCTTTCTCTTTCTCTCATTAGAAGAGGATGTGAAGTTGAACAGCACTGTGTTCCACTGGCCAGAGAAGATCTTGGCAGTGATTGAGATGAGTAAGAGCCGTCTGGCTACGAGGAAAGAACATGCAGAGGATCATCTCCTCCAGAGGTAGTTGCACACCAGGGGTGCATTCATTTAGTTAAAGAAAAGGTTTTACTTTCAGAACGTTTTGTTCTAAACATTTTTATTAAGTTAGCCCCTCATTTCATTCTGTTTGACAAAACTCTCCCTAATCATAACATTTGTAGAGTTGCATAAAATGTTCATCTCTGTCGCCAACAGGAGATAGAAACAAAAAAGCTTGGGCAGGCCCCGCTCAAAATGTTAAACCTGGAGAATTCATGTCCTTTCTTTCATATATGTCTTCTTCATCTTTATGTCCCTCCTCTTTGTCTCTTTCAAGTTCTACCTGATGCCGTAATTCTTTTCGAAAAACACACTGCACCATAACAAAAACACCAGACCAAAACCACGAACATCTCAGCCTCTCATACCCCCTCTCTCCTGTCTCTCCTCCTTAGGACAGCAGAGTATGACCAAATGTTGCACCGAGTGGGGAAGGAGGTGGAGGCCTTTAAGAAGAAGGAGTTCATTAGTATAGAAGAGATGAAGAACAACGTGGAGAAGCTCAACGAGCTCACCTCCTGTCTGGACTCCGCCGTCACCGAACTGGAGGTGAGGGAAAGCAGAATCAGTTTTAGGAATTGTATTTTTTTTCTTTGCAAAAGCCTTTTTGTAAACCCTTCAACTACTGTTTCACTCCTGATTCAGTTTTAATATGCCTTCACTGAAACACACACTGACGGCAGTGTAGAGAAACTCATTTTTTAGCGATTGAAACACTTTGGTTTTTGTTGCTATGTTTGTTTGCCTTTGTTACTGATAGCCTGTCCCTTTCAAATGACATTGATTTGTCATGTCCCCCATCACCTCTAGGACATCAACAAAGAGGAGACGCTGCTGGAGAAGGTGCAGAGCCAGTTCCCCAGGCTGCAGACCTTGATAGGCATCAAGCAGCCCTATGACCAACTGTGGACCACCGCCCTCAACTTCCACAACAAGTCCGAGATCTGGATGAACGGTACGGCAGTTACACCATTAACTCACTAAAAATGTCTCGCGGCATAGTTCTGTCTGGCGCTCTCTTCTGTCTTTCACTACTATTCTATCCAATAAAGCATATAATGGCTGAAAGTAATATTTTAAAAAATGATTTCCTGAGAAATGTCAAGTGATATTATGACGGTTCCATGGTTGAGATTTGTATACAATTAAGAACTGCCATAATATCAATTTATGTTTTTACACATAGCTGCCCCAGAGTTTTTTTGAATTATTCTTTTAGACAGTTTTATTTTTGTCCTTCTCCTCACTTCCCAGGCCCCTTCCTCCACCTGAACGCTGAGAAAATCTCAGACGAGCTGGTCACTATGTGGAGGACCATGTACAAGCTGACCAAGTACTTCTCGGACCTGCCAGGGCCACGTCGTGTGGCAGACAGCTTCAAGATAAAGATAGACAAGTTCAAGCAGCACTTGCCCATACTCACCACCATCTGCAACCCGGGCATCAAGGATCGTCACTGGGACAAGGTCAGTGCCCTAACCAGCTTAGGTTTGTCGCTGGGCAGTAGGGCAATAACACTCAAACGAGATAGTGAATAGATTTTCAGAATTCTGCTGAAGATTTCATTCAGAGCGACTTTTAGTTTTCAGAAGATGGGCATGGATTCTGCCTTACTAGCATAATAGAGGAAAGCCAGGATATTGTGTAAAATCTCTTTTGACCGCTATTTTCTAACCGCATGTCTTGTACTAATTGTGCTACATGCGCTTAAGAGGTTTGGTCAAAAGGAATGCAGGATCTAACAAATAGAAGAAAACTAGGCTCATCCTATTCAGCATGCTTCATCTAATGCGCACTTGTGTGGATTCTCATTTGTTTTGGTACTGAATTTCCCCTCAGCTGATTATCAGCTGTGCTCAAACACGTGGGTCTCAGGACCATTCCCCGTCTCAGCAGTGTGGAGAGAATACTACATAAGTGTCCAAAATGACATCCTGTCATTTGATGCATACACCATTTTTTTCACATTTTGTCAAGTAGCACATTTGCATACCCAAAGTGCTTAATATTTATAAGTATAGGTATTTGGACACGGCTCATTTGTTTACAGCGGTTTAATTTTGACAAACCATTACAAAACCGTGTCAGCTTTACCTACAATTGGAATTGGTCCAAAAACACCCCATGAACAAAATAACGGTGACTAAAAGGTATTATCAGCCACAGTAACTCACTAACAAGTAGCAGACAGATGCACTTTGGATCCGACCGCCGGTGAGTCTTGAAGTCCTGTGATCCATGAAGCCGCGCTGAATAATGGATGCCTCTCTGTGCCCTGTTATCAGATCAGCGCCACTGTGGGCTTCAACGTCAAGCCAGATGTGGACACCTCACTGCTGAACATGGTGGAGCTGGGCCTGTCCAAGTTCTCAGACAAGTAAGAACCACCCACAATTTACGCGCTACAATTCTTAGCATTACGATAGATGAGAGAGGGCCTTCTAAAAGCACTGCAAACAAAACAACTGTAGATAAAAAATGAGTCTACATCAGATCCAATTAGTCTATGTCAGATCCAATGAGTCTAAGTCAGATCCAGTGAGTCTACGTCAGATCCAATTAGTCTACGTCAGATCCAATAAGTCTACGTCAGATCCAATTAGTCTACGTCAGATCCAATTAGTCTATGTCAGCTCCAATTAGTCTACATCAGATCCAATTAGTCTATGTCAGATCCAATGAGTCTACGTCAGATCCAATTAGTCCAAGTCAGATCCAATTAGTCTACGTCAGATCTAATAAGTCTACGTCAGATCCAATGAGTCTACGTCAGATCTAATGAGTCTACGTCAGATCCAATTAGTCTACGTCAGATCTAATGAGTCTACGTCAGATCCAATTAGTCTATGTCAGATCCAATGAGTCTATGTCAGATCCAATGAGTCTACGTCAGATCCATTTAGTCTATGTCAGATCCAATGAGTCTACGTCAGATCCAATGAGTCTACGTCAGATCCAATGAGTCTACGTCAGATCCAATTAGTCTACGTCAGATCCAATTAGTCTACATCAGATATTTTTACACAAAAGTTATAACTTAACTTAAGTAAATGAGTCTCTGTTGAACTAAATAAATCTGCAGATATGGAGCCCTATTTGGACAGTAATGTCATAGCAACAATATCTTATTATCAACCCCAAATGTATTATATGGTTTAGATGTTTTACATCCAAATATCTGTATCATGCGTTCTTGCTTGGAAATGCTAAATTAAATGTATCTGAAAATATATTCTTGAAGATTACTGTATTTTAATATAATTCTTCTGTTGTGTGAAGCAGTCTGAAGCCCTACTAAGCTGTATTGCTCAACATAGAATCGTAGTTGAAAGCAATTGCCATGATCCCAGAGAAATAAGCCTATGGAATGTTTCAGTATTGAGAATGTTGGTATATCCAAGGACTACAAAGATGAACATACCCGTGCCTTCAGAATGTATTCAGTACCCCTTTTTTTCTCCACATTCCATGTTTAATTGTCTTAATGTGTTCATTTAAAGTGAATTCATTTTTTCAGTCCATCTACACACAATACCCCGTAATGACAGAGTGAAGACATTTTTTTTTAAATGTGTGCTAATTTATTGAAAATAAAAAAACTGAAATACTGTATCATGTACGTAAGTATTCAGAGACTTTGCCATGTCTTTGCCATGACAGTCAGATGCGTCCTGTGTCCTTTGATAGTCCTTTAAATTACTGTATAAGATGATTAGTGTCCATCTGTTCATTTGAATGTCCAAATGATATTTCAGTCTTTCTGCTCGTTTTCATGAATTGGTATTGTGATTTGTTGATATGTCTGGCCCTTAGGCTTGAGGAAATAGGGGCGTCTGCCAGTAAAGAGTACTCTCTGGAGAAGACCATGGAGAAAATGAAGAATGAATGGGCTGACCTCCGCTTTGCCTTTACTGCCTACAGGGACACGGTTAGCAGCAGTACACACACACGCACACACAAACACACACACATGGTATGAACTCTGTAAAGAACTTTCCATTTAGTCTTTTAACTAAATGAAAGTCAGTATGCTAATACTAGGTATAATTACATTCTATACAGGAAGCATTTCCTTATAACACACTTGCTCCTTTTAATTTGTGCGATATGATGTGAGGAGTGTCAAGAAGCCATCTCTTATTCCATGTGTGTGTATATGCGTGTTTAGGGTACGAGTGTCGTATCTGCTGTGGACGACATCCAAGTTCTCCTGGACGACCACATCATCAAGACACAGACAATGCGAGGGTCTCCGTTCATCAAGCCAATAGAGGCTGACTGTAGGGTAGGATAATCACACATGACATGTCATCTTGTAGAGTAGGATAATCACGCAGAACAGATAGTCTTGTAGGGTAGGATAATCACACAGAACCTGTCATCTTGTAGGGTAGGATAATCACACATAACAGGTCATCTTGTAGGGTAGGATAATCACACAGAACCTGTCATCTTGTAGGGTAGGATAATCACACAGAACCTGTCATCTTGTAGGGTAGGATAATCACACAGAACCTGTCATCTTGTAGGGTAGGATAATCACACAGAACCTGTCATCTTGTAGGGTAGGATAATCACACAGAACATGTCATCTTGTAGGGTAGGATAATCACACAGAACCTGTCATCTTGTAGGGTAGGATAATCACACAGAACCTGTCATCTTGTAGCTTTCATTTTTGCCTAAATCTCATATATCTATTTTTCTCTCTCCTCTCTCAGCAATGGGAGGATAAATTGTTGATGATGCAGGACATCCTGGACTCCATGTTGAAGTGCCAGGCTACCTGGCTGTACCTAGAGCCTATCTTCAGCTCAGACGACATCATTGCCCAGATGCCCGAGGAGGGGCGAAAGTTTGCCATTGTGGACCGATATTGGAAGGATATCGTCTTGGAGGCAGTAAGACACACACTGTCTGATATTACTCCATATGTGTTTGTATGGTAAGCCACGATTTCCTTCTTTTGACCCTGTACTGTGTGTGTGTGTGTGTCTTCAGGTGAAGGACACGCGTGTGCTGGTGGCCACGGGTCAGCCCAACATGCTTGGTCGTCTCCAGGAGTCCAATGTGTTTCTCGAGGACATCCAACGAGGCCTTAACACCTACCTGGAACAAAAGAGGCTGTATTTCCCCAGGTGCCTATAAACCATAATGGACATGAAACTAATCAAAGAGGTTAATGGAACTCCACAGTGGAAACAGTGGAAATGTCACAGAAACACCTGGAAGAAAGATGCCATGGAGGAAAGATTTAGATTTTTCTCATTGGCCCCCAGCACCATTTGTCTACATTTAGGCTTTAATTTATGTGTTTTACACAATGTTGAGGTAGTAATTTCTTAGTATGATGACAGTATACATCTCAACCCCTATACATGTTTGTGTTATCGTCACCAATCAACTCAGTTACAGGCCAAAATTACTTTGAATACCACCACTAAATTCTGCGAGTAAGCCACATTACCAGCTTATATGAATGGGATGTAGAATTTAGCGGTCACTTCACTAAATCTAAGAGAGACTCATTTTAAACGTGAAAACAGCCAAATAGTGTATCTAAATTTGTCTTGAGTAACCACATTGTAGGGCTGCTACAATAAACAAATCACGACAGATTTGGCAATATCAACTTTATTACATCAGATTTTTAACTATACTCCAATGATAGTGTCCTTTTTCTGACCGTCTGCATTCCATTGTCGGCATTGACCTCTCTACCACATTTCTGTAGTCCAATGAAGCTGGCAACTGGCAGAGTAGAAGTCTTTAACTAGTGGGTCTCAATTTAGTCACAGTGAATGTCCTCAAACCAACATGCAGTGAGCCTTCGGCGGTCCAAACAAGCACCCTATTCCCTACATACCTAGTGCACTACATAGAAATAGATGGGCATTTCAGCTCACCTCTCACTGAACTTGATCTACAGGTTCTTCTTCCTGTCCAACGACGAGTTGCTGGAGATCCTGTCGGAGACCAAGGACCCGACGCGCGTCCAGCCGCACCTGAAGAAGTGCTTCGAGGGCATTGCCAAGCTGGAGTTCACAGAGAACACAGAGATTACCGGCATGATCAGCTCTGAGAAGGAGATAGTACCCTTCAGCACCACGCTATACCCAGCCAAAGCCAAGGTACTATAATAGGACACACACACTCGCACACAGACACACACACACACGGACGGACGCACTGATGTCATGGCGTGGTTGGGTCTTATGCAGGGTATGGTGGAGAAGTGGCTTCTGCAGGTGGAGAGCATGATGGTGACCAGTGTCAGAGATGTCATCCACAAAGGAGTGGACCAGTATGTCCAGGTACAGTAGAGAGACAAATGAAATGGAGGACATGTAAAAATGTTAATGGGATTTAAAGTGTTGTTGTTTTGCAGGTACCCAGGAAGAAGTGGGTGCTGCAGTGGCCTGGGCAAGTTGTTATCTGCGCCTCGTCCATTTTCTGGACCAGTGAGGTCTCCGAGGCCATCGAGAACAATACACTGAATGTGAGTCACCCACTTGACCCATGTCCTAAACGAACACGGACTGTTAACAAGTAAATAAATAATAGATAAATTATAATAATAAAAAAAATAATTGTATTGATTAGATAGGGCAAAGATGTTGAAAGATGTGTTGTCTTTTTGGAGGAAAATCTTTCTGATTTTGTTTTTGTTTTAAGATAGTAGCATCAGCGAAGTTAGCATTACTTTTCACTTGTTATGCTAACTTCATGGTTCACTAAATAGTGTATTTATTGTATTCTGATACTCATTATCTTCACCATTCCTTTTACAGTTAAAGAATGTTTGAAAGGATGATGTTGTCAAAACATTTACATGATGCAGATGTTTTCATGCGTTGTTATTGGTTTTTGATAGATATGTGTAGTCTTTTGTGGCACTTGGCTAACTAGCTAACAATTCAAGTTAAATTGAAGTTAAATTGGTAACAGAAATCATCTGCAATGAGCCAAGTATTGGCAGTGGGCCGTATGTTGGAAGATAAATGCAACAAACTGGCCTCACCACTTTTGCCAGACTCGGTAGACTCAGCAAAATGACAATGGCAGAAAGTTAACATAAAGCTCACCTTTACCTCTGTTTCGGTTCTGTGGATACTACAGTGTGAAGCACACCTGTGCAGATGTGTATAGACTATGTGTTACTATGAGAGCATGATCTTGCATCCTGGTTGTATTCATACCTGCAGAGCTGTTTGAGACAATATCAGTTTGCATAGTCTACTTTTCAATTGATCCCTTCTAAAAAATGAATGCATTACATTGTCACCATCTGTTAGAATTATGTTTTTATTCATCTCTTCTTAGGCCTATGTGGAGAAGAGCAATGCCCAAATAGCTGACATTGTGGAGCTGGTGCGTGGAAAGCTGAACGGAGGGGCTAGAATGACCTTAGGAGCTTTGACTGTCATTGATGTCCACGGTATGTTAGGCAATTTATTCTTCTAGTCCTTGTTCTTCTTTTTCTTCTTTTCCTTGGTCTTGTTGTCGTTCTTCGCACCCACTGATTTTTCGTTTCCACACACTCTATCCTCTCCCAGCTCGGGATGTGGTAGCTAAGCTGGCTGAGGACCGTATCTCCTCCCTGAATGACTTCTCCTGGATCAGTCAGCTTAGGTACTTTTGGGAGGACGGAGACGTTCGCCTGCGTATGATTACCACCACCGTCAAATACGGCTACGAGTACCTGGGCAACTCCGGCCGCCTGGTCATCACCCCACTCACTGACCGCTGCTACAGGTCAGTCGTCAACAGCGACGCGGTTCACTCGCCACTAACTCAGTCACCAACAGACCATGACCATACAATGCAACTTATATGGGCAAGGCTGCTGGACTTCACTTCATACTTGTATTCCGTAAGTATATTTGAAAGAGAACCGTGATGCCATATTGAAGGTTGCATACACATGTCATGTGTGCCAACAGGACACTGATGGGGGCACTGAAGTTGAACCTGGGAGGAGCCCCTGAGGGCCCAGCCGGGACGGGCAAGACTGAGACCACCAAGGACCTGGCCAAAGCACTGGCTAAACAGGTATTTCTTTTTCATCCAAATAGCTAGTAACTGTAGCTATAGTTACTAAATAGATAGTAGCTATATTTAGAAAACATGGGTCTCACGGTCCCCAAACATGTCATATTCCATTTCATGAATCCATCGCAATTTGTTTGCCTATGTCTTGTTCTCTGCTTCTCTCAGTGCGTGGTGTTCAACTGCTCTGACGGCCTGGATTACAAGGCCATGAGCAAGTTCTTCAAAGGACTGGCGCAGTCCGGGGCTTGGGCCTGCTTCGACGAGTTCAACCGGATCGAAGTGGAGGTGCTCTCCGTGGTGGCCCAGCAGGTGCTGAGCATCCAGCAGGCCATCGCCAGGAACCTGAAGACCTTCATGTTCGAGGGGACCGAGCTGTCCCTCAACCCCACCTGCTCTGTCTTCATCACCATGAACCCCGGCTACGCAGGCAGGGCTGAGCTCCCCGACAACCTCAAGGTACTGTACACCTGCCACTGACTCAACGATACTTGGCTCAAACGTCGAGGGACAGGTGCAGTGGTGTAGTCAGTCTAGAAAACGGGATTGGTTCTTGGAGCTGTCAATCTTGTCTTGCAGGCCCTGTTCCGTACGGTGGCTATGATGGTGCCAGACTACGGTCTGATTGGTGAGATCTCGCTGTACTCCATGGGCTTTATCGAGTCTCGCAGGTACGAATCCCACTGCTGCTGCATGTCTGTTATTGTTGGCTAGTCATTGTTCTGGAAGTCCTCACGTTGACTGGAAACTCTGCATCTGTTGGCATTCCCATCAGTCTTGCTGGGAAGATTGTGGCCACCTACCGCCTCTGTTCAGAGCAGCTGTCCTCGCAGCATCACTATGACTATGGCATGCGCGCAGTCAAATCGGTCCTGACTGCCGCGGGGAACCTGAAACTGAAGTACCCGACGGAGAACGAGAGTGTTCTGCTGCTCAGGGCTCTGCTGGATGTCAACATGGCCAAGTTCCTGGCCCAGGATGTGCCTCTGTTTCAAGTAATGTTACTTATGTTTACAAATTCTTTAGCTTTGGCAAAGTTTTTGTTGGTAACACAATTTTTTTTTATGTATACCGTGTACTGTGTGCAAGACAATATAATCTCATCATGTTGTTTTTGTATATGATTTCCCAGAACACTATGGAACCAATGCTATGAATGTCATCTTTATAAACAGCCATTTTATGCTTCTCCACAGAAGCCATCTGTGAGAGCTTTCTTAGCTTTCCACCTGTTAGTACACATTTGAACTAGCCTGTCATCTCCCATGCTTTCACCCATGACTATACTCATATGTATCCACAGGGTATCATATCAGATCTCTTCCCTGGAGTGGTCCTTCCCAAACCAGACTATGAACTTCTCATGCAGGCCCTGAATGACAACATAACCAAGCTCAAGCTCCAGCCAGTGCCTTGGTTCATCAGCAAAATCATCCAGGTAATTGTGATTAAAATAGCTGCCTTTTTGTCCTTTCTCAGTGACCCCACAGATTCAGGGAATTAGGTGCCAAATGCAGAAGAGTTGCCTAGTGGTCAGGAGTGAAAGGTCATTGGCTCTAAGCTCCGAGCAGTCAAGGTGAAAAACATTGCTCTTCTGTCCCTGAGCAATACAGTTACGACTAATTGCTCTTAGAGTAAGTCAATGCTCTAATTAAGACTTTCCTGGTAAAATAATAAGCAGAAATATCCAAAACAATGTGCCAGTAGAAACTCGCTAACTCATGATAGGCTTTATCTGACAGCTTGCTTGTTCCGTCTACAAAATGTAATTATCTCCCATTGGAAACAGCTTGGGCTGTACAGTATCTTGGAAAAGTTATACAAATCTTTGGTGAATGCTGCCAAAACGTACCTATTTCTAATACATTGTCGTTGAATGGAAGGAAATAAGCATGAGAATGTATTATCTTTCTGGTGTGAATAGGTGTATGAGATGATGCTGGTGCGTCACGGTTTTATGATCGTGGGAGACCCTCTGGGAGGGAAAACCTCGGCGTATAAAGTTCTGGCTGGGGCTCTGGGGAATCTGTCTGAAGGTAAGTCCTACCAAGGTAAGTCCACATTCCATTTTAACGCTCTTCCTGTTTCCACCCTCTGACATCACTTTTAACCCACTGCCAGCCGGTATCATGGAGGAGTTTGCTGTCGACTACCGGATCCTTAACCCCAAGGCCATCACCATGGGCCAGCTGTACGGTTGCTTCGACCCGGCCAGCCACGAGTGGTCGGACGGCGTGCTGGCTGTCTCCTTCAGGGAGCAGGCCGTCTCCACTTCAGAAGACCGCCAGTGGATTGTCTTCGACGGGCCCATCGACGCCGTGTGGATTGAAAACATGAACACCGTGCTGGACGACAACAAGAAGGTAGTGAATTAGCTTCATAGATCATCATCACAAAAATAGAGTTACATAGAAAGGTCATAGAGACGTAAACCGTACTTTATCTTTGCTATTTCTAGTGACTCATGCTACCTTATTCACTGGTGACACCAACTACGGACCGTAATGCGGTGTTAATTGATTAGTTATGAGTGTCCTGCATTTCTAGTGTCGAGCATTACTGACCGTCTGGTGCTCTGCCTCCTTAGTTGTGTCTAATGAGTGGGGAGATCATTCAGATGAGCTCTAAGATGAGTCTGATCTTTGAGACTGGCGACCTGGAGCAAGCCTCCCCAGCAACTGTCAGCAGGTGAGTGGGAGGGGGCAATGTTTTCAAGAGGTACAGTCCTTAAAGTCATCCTTACTGTATTTTATATGGCAGGTTGGTAGCTCGTTATTTACACTTTGATGGCTACATTGTTCTGTTTGGGTCTTAAAGATGCAATCCAAAGATTTTGTGTAATTTCCCCAGCATTTCTGAAAGGGGTGAATGAGCCAAAATTGGTCCCTCTATTTTGTGCACTACGTCAACAACTTTGTTTGTAATATGAAGACTTATATTATTATGAAATATATATTATTAATAAATGTGTATAATATTTAAGGAATCCAATAAATAACCTCCAGTATCATTGACATTTGGTGTGCCTGAGATCCCATAATTCCGATTTAACTTCCATATAAGTTTCATTGTCATTCACTCTTTCACTGAAGTCAGTTACGGGAAAGTGAATGAATTGTTCAGGGCTGGCTGACTGTCCCTGTGTCCTCAGATGTGGGATGATCTACATGGAGCCTCATCAGTTAGGATGGACCCCTCTCAGAGACTCATACATGGACAGCTTGCCTGAGAGCCTCGACCCTGAACACAAGGACCTGGTGGGAACACACAGACACACACACACGCACATTCCATCTCGCACACATTGAATCACGCATTTCATCTCATGTCTTTTTGCAGATTGTAGACATGTTCAACTGGCTGCTCCAGCCCTGTCTGGACTTCATCTCCAGGAAGTGTCGTTTCCTGGTGACCACTTCCCCCATCCATCTGGCTAACAGCCTGATGAGGCTTTACTCCTGTCTCCTGGGTCAGGCAAAACAGCCGGTTCATGATTCAAAGTCTAAACAATAAAGTTTTAGTAGACACGCTGTTCTATATCACGTGGGAAGGCCTCGAAGACCTTTCTTGTTGATGGATTAGGGATGTGTATGTGTGTGTGTGTGTTTCTGTGTCCATACTATTTCAACAGACGAGATTGCGGCTTTGGGGACCGATGGGGTGGAGCCCATGTCCAGTCAGCAGGTGACCATGTGGCTGCAGGGCCTGTTCTTATTCGCTGTTGTGTGGAGCGTGGGCGGGACCATCAACGGGGACAGCCGCAAGCAGTTTGACGCCTTCTACAGAAACCTCATCATGGGCATGGACGAACTACACCCCCGACCCAGCAGTGTCAAATTGACCAAGAACAACATCTTCCCTGAGAGAGGTGACCTGATGATGCGGTGTAACTGACTAAAGATCTCAGAGTCCCAAACCAGCGTCTTTCCATTGCTCAATACAACAGTTAAAGGTACGATTTGACCAGTGTTTTTCTCTTGCAGGCACCGTCTATGACTACTACTTCCACAAGCAGGGCACTGGACAGTGGCACACATGGACTGATTCCATCACCAACAAGGAGTCAACCATTCCCTCTGGAGCCAATGTCAGTTGAGAGTGTTACTGTTTGAGGGGTTTTTAAATGTCAGCGTCCTAGTTGTTGAAGGAGTTTGAGTGGCGCTCACTACGTTGTCAAATTCTATAAATGTCTATTTGATAGTTTTCTGGTGATAGACGGGGTTTAAAAGTGACAGACTGGGTTGTCTTTTCTGTCTGTTTCTTCTGTCTCTTCTGTCTGTTTACTAGTGATCGGAGGGTTCACATTGTTCTAGACAGTCGTGCTCTTTAAGGAATAGACCCATTTTCTCTCCCTGTTCCCTCTGTTAGGTATCTGACCTGATAATTCCTACAATGGAGACAGCCCGTCAGCTGTTCTTCCTACAGACCTATCTGGCCCACGAGGTGCCCGCGCTATTCGTGGGGCCCACTGGTACGGGCAAGTCCGTCATCAACAACAGCTTTCTGCTCAGGCTGCCAAACGAGCGCTACACGCCCAACTGCATCAACTTCTCGGCACGCACCTCAGCCAACCAGACCCAGGACATCATCATGGCCAAGCTGGACCGCCGGAGGAAGGGTGTGTTCGGGCCACCCGTTGGGAAAATGTGTGTGGTCTACGTGGGTAAGGAATGAGCCGGAGACTCCCTGGAACATTTTACACTGTTATTCAACAACCCAATTACCTATGTAGCGCACAGCGCTAGTCCCTTTTGGTAGCGCACATTAATGCGAATAGGGTGCCATTTTGGACACAGCTATTTTACATTTAACGATTTATGCTACCTCAATTCTTCGATTCCTTACATCCTTTCCCCACAAAACAAACTGTAGAATGTTAAGAAAGGGAGGGACCTAGAATATTCTTCTGAAATGCTGTTTAAAATAGGGTGCAAGAATAGTGAGTTATCAAGGCAATGCATTGCGATTCTGACCTTTGACCTATCAGATGACCTCAACATGCCTACCAAGGAAATCTATGGCGCCCAGCCGCCCATCGAGCTGCTGAGGCAATGGATAGACCACCACCACTGGTACGACAAGAAGGACACTTCTAGGATTGACATTGTGGATGTGCAGTTTTTATCTGCTATGGGGCCCCCTGGTGGGGGGAGGAATGACATTACAGGTACTGTTGCTTTGGTCTCCAATACTTAGTCACAGACTGTAAACAGAGTAACGTCATTTCTTCTTAAACAAGATGAAGTCCAGTCTAAAATGATGCCAGCTGTTTCGTTCCTGCTCGACATTGTAGTTTTCTGATCTCGAATATATACATATCTTTTAAAGCAGGTATGTGTACATAATATTTTTGCACAATTTTACAGTTATTTTTTCTTTCAAATAACAGGCCGCTTCACTCGTCATTTGAATATTGTTTCAATTGACTCCTTTGACAATGAGACGCTGAGCAAGATATTCACCGCCATCACCGACTGGCATTTTGGCAACGGATTTGATGCTTCTTTCTACAGGTGAGACAAAATCTTATCTTTACCAGTAATTGAGAGGCTACACAGTGCTACAGTGAATTGGAAAGTGTTAATAAAGTTATGAGTTAATGATATCTGTTACAATTAAAATACCACTAAAAGGCTTGTAAGCAACAACATTTACAACAATACATTTACCAACAATCTCTTTTGCTGAGCAAAGGACTGTTGATAATCTCAGTAATGGAACCAATCTAAGCCTATTTGAAATAGATCTTGACCTCTGAGCTATGATGTCCCTCTGTCCAGACTGGGTAAGATCATAGTCCAGGCCACCATGGCCGTCTATCAGGATGCCATGGAGAACTTCCTGCCCACCCCTTCCAAGTCCCACTACATCTTCAACCTCAGGGACTTTGCCAGGGTGATCCGCGGCATGTTGCTAAGTCCACCCACACATCTTCAGGCAAGGCCAACAGAAAGCTCATAGCCATAGTTTACTTTTCTACAGTTTTATATGTACTAAACAGTTACAATGTAAATATGTAGATGCTGTACATTGTTCTTATGCATTAATTGATTTATGACCTTTTTCCATGTGAGCAGGAGGGAGACAAGCTCATCCGCCTGTGGATCCATGAGATCTACCGCGTGTTCTACGACCGCCTTATCGACACCGAAGACCGAGAGGCGTTCTTCAACATTGTCAAGGAGAGGACTGCTGGCTACTTCAAGCAGAGCTTGGATAAGGTTCCACAATTTTCTATCAGAATTCACAATTCTTTGTTGTTGGTAAATCATTGTCTTTCGGAGATTGACCATGCATCGTCTCTTCGTTTTTGACGTTAATTTCTGTGTAAATGATTTTGAATGGACTGAATTGAAATTAATCCGTTGTCTTTCTCCTTGTTGTATGTAGCTGCTGAGCCACCTAACGCCTAGCGGGAAGGTGGCAGACGAGAACATCCGCAGCCTGTTCTTCGGCGACTACGCCAAGCCCAATTTGGACGCTAAGGTCTACGACGAGGTCACCGACCTCCACGCTCTGACCAACGTCATGGACTATTACCTGGACGAGTTCAACAACGTCAGCAAAGCGCCCATGTCTCTTGTCATGTTCAAGTTTGCCATTGAGCACATCTCACGTATCTGCCGGGTACTGAAGCAGGCCAACGGCCATCTTCTCCTGGTGGGCATCGGGGGCTCCGGGCGACAGAGCGCCACCAAGCTGGCCACCTTCATCAGTGACTACGACCTGTTCCAGATTGAGCTAACCAAGGTAAGCGGCTGCCTACCTACAGTCAGTCCTTTCCAATCGATTTCACCTTTCATCATTGATTTTTTTTCATTAATTCACCAAGAACTACAGCGTGTCTGAGTGGCGCGACGACCTGAAGCGATTGATGCTTAAAGCGGGCCTGGAGGGCAAGGTCATTGTGTTCCTGTTCAACGACAGTCAGATCAAGGACGAGGCCTTCGTGGAGGACATAAACATGTTACTTAACACGGGCGACGTGCCAAACCTCTTTCCAGCCGATGAGCGAGCTGACATCATCGACAAGGTGCAGGGCATCGCCCGCATGGAGGGCAAGAAGATCGATGCCACGCCGCTGTCCATGTACAACTTTTTTATTGAACGTGTCAAGGCCAACCTCCACATTGTCCTCGGTGGGTACCTTCAATGTATAAGTCATACATTCAAAATGTTACCAGGTTACCCCTATTTTAGCCCAAAACGGATTGGCAGTTGTTTTGGTGGTGCTTGGAGAGGTCAGGTAATTATGAGCAGGAGCACAAAACAATATCCGCAATTATAGTAGTCCTGTCTGAATCTGCCATGTTGGTAATTCACATTTGGCGGGAAAGGTACTTCATATCTCAGCCTGAAACAGTATTATCTTCCCATGGGCACCCTTGTAAATTTTATCCTGTGCTTATCAGGTCCATCCCGCAGTTTGCTATTGGCCAATTCCTTTAAAATGGCCGATTATTCCCAACCGATTGTGCTTTTGACTGAACAGGCATCCAATATGCTCCAGTAATTTTCATTATCATTTTTTCATTGTCATGTCTCCTATTTATTCTCTGTTTCAGTTTTGTTGATAAAATCTAATGCCTTATGTACTACATTCATATCTAGGTATTTTTGTAATGTACCTTATACAGAAAGATAACGTTTCTATTCATTGTGTTTCTTTTTGTGATGCTTTTATTATTAAAATATATCAAAAGGTAACTTTTTTATGATTTAATTAGAAGTTGTTTAAATTAAGTGTCATCCGAACCAACATTTGTATTTATTTTATGCCATGGTACGCAGGTACAGAAATGAAAAAACATCAGTATCGGCCAAATATGTTATAGGAATAATGGCTATCGCTACCCAGACAATAATTTTTATCCCTGTACTGTTACGTAGTAATGACCGAAATGACAGATTCGATTGTGATTAATAACATTACCGATGTTCTGCTTGCACACAACAGCATTCCCTGACTATATCTAGTAAAACAAATGTTGTGGGAATAGGTATTTAGAATTTCCGTGCTCAAAACATCTTTATGTTATTCATGTGTGAAAAGTGATGGTGTTTATCTTTGGACAGCGATGAGCCCGATTGGGGATGCCTTTCGAAACCGGTTGAGAATGTTCCCTTCCCTCATCAACTGCTGTACCATTGACTGGTTCCAGGCGTGGCCCAAAGATGCTCTAGAGATGGTGGCCAACAAATTCCTGGAGGATGTAGAGCTTGAAGACAACGTCAGGTTACAGTAAGTAACGGACCCCCTCATAGTATCTAGCTAGAGTGCTCTCATTATATAAAATCTAGCTAGAGGCTGTAATGGTTACAAGCCAATGGTTACAAGTTTTATGAAATTGTCACTTACTAGGAAATTTCTACAAGCTTTGAAATGGCTAGTAGCTGCTGGACTTGTAGAAGTCTACAATAGGCTACTGGAAAAGCCACTGCCAATGGTCATTGTCCATTTCTCTCTTCTGCAAATAAGTGTTTGCAGTGTTTCTGCAAACACTTATTTGATAAGGACGTGCACGATCTTAGCCCTTCTAATCACTAATGCGCTTATCTTTCCTCGAACAGTTTCATATTCACAACTCCCCTCCTGGGTCACGCATTTTGTTCTAATTCAGTTTTTTCTGTCTCATAGGGTAGTGGAGATGTGTAAAACCTTCCAGGAGAGCGTAAGGCAGATGTCCGAGAGGTACTTCTCTCAACTCAGGAGACACAACTATGTGACACCCACCTCCTTCCTGGAGCTAATTCTCACCTACAAGGTCCTTCTCTACTCCAGGAGGACAGAGGTGGACACACAGAGAAATCGCTATGTGTTGGGCCTGGAGAAACTACACTTTGCTGCGTCTCAGGTGCGATGGAACAAAGTCTTATTTTTTAAAGCCCGCTTACTTTATACGTTTTGTTACAATGCATTTGGTGCAGAGTTATTTGGTACATGAGTGGCAGTTTGATACTGTGTCTTACTCTAATGGGTGATTTGCAGAACAATCCAAATTGTGGGTAGTATGAGGCATCAGTGTCTCCACATTTTAATCCACTCACACATACAAGAAGGCCTAGTTGAACGTGTGCGGGAAAAAAAAATCTATAGTTCCATTCACTAAGATGCACATTTTGACACACCTTAAGTGTTCTGCCCCTACAATCTGACTGTCCATGTTGGCTCCACAGGTGTCTATAATGCAGGAGGAGCTAACTGCTCTGCAACCGGAGTTGATCCAGACATCAGCCAAGACAGACAAGATGATGCTGAGCATCGAGAAGGAGACAGTAGTGGTGGATGCCAAGAAAGAGCTGGTGTTGGCAGACGAGAAAGTGGCCAATGATGCGGCTGCAGCAGCCAAAGCTATAAAGGTATACCTGTGCTGTCACTTTACCACACCTGAGTGAAAGCAATATCCTGAAGGGATACACTTTTTGATGTGAACTCTTTGTTGACACGTTTTGCAAGTGATTCTACCTTGAACCCTTTATAAATAGTTGTACAAAGTACTCTTATCTTTCAGAGGACTGTCTTAGAATCCTCTGCAAATGGTTCCACAAGTCTTTTTAGCCTTTAAAAGAAAAATATTTTTGAAAATCCATTAGATACTGTATATCACCAGGCCACTGATTGTCACCGTGCCACTGTAAATGCCCATCTCAAAGATTTTGGATTGGTTCTGTAGTGGATGGCTTTATTTTCACACTTTTTGTGTCTGTCGAACACTAAGAATGACTTACTTTGAATGTTGAACTTTAGGGTATTAAAAATATGAACTGTTTTTGAGACAAAAGTATACATGGGGGCAGACATTGCTATGGTGATAGACTTATTCATTAGGCTACATCGGTAAGTTGAAACATTGAGAAATTATGATAAAATATATAAATATTTGTGCTTCCCCACCTAAAAAAAAGTCCATCCCCAAGTGTGGGTCCACTTAATGAAGTCACCAGTGAGAACATATTTATAACAATTATAATATAATAATTTAGGGGAATATTTAGGGAAATTATCAGTAACATCCCAGGTGCTAGATCTCCAGGGGACCTTAAATCATCCAACCCACATTCCCAGCATCAGCAAATATATAAAACCTCCAGGATTCCATCACACAATGTCTGGAAAATGTCCTAAAACATGTTAAGGGATGTCACTGGGACCAAAACACTTCCATAAGACCAAGAAAAGGTTTGCCTGGACAAAACAAGAACTAGACAAAACATATAGATGACCAATACAAGAACTTTATTTTGTGCTGTCCTAGGGAAATCCTGATTACTTTGATCATTTGATTGGGATTTGAAAAAACTCATCAGGTTGACCGACTTAAATAGAAGCAACAGTTCTTGGTAGAAACCTAGCCCTCCCCAAAGTATAGACAATATACTGTAAATTGCAATTACAATAGATTAGCTACAGTCAGCAACCTAAATTATGGAAGTTAGGTTGACTGAATCCCTGCTTGCTAGCAGTTCACACATTAGGTTAGAACTGCTAGCAAGCAGGGATACAGTCATCAACCTAACGTCCATCTGAAAAGTGCATGTTGGAATTATTCAAAAGTGTTTATTTTACACCTCCATGTGTTCAGGATGACTGCGAGGGGGACCTTGCGGAGGCCATGCCTGCCCTTGAGGCTGCCCTGTCAGCCTTGGACACTCTGAAACCCGCAGACATCACAGTGGTCAAGTCCATGCAGAACCCGCCAGGCCTGGTCAAACTGGTCATGGAATCTATCTGCATCATGAAGGGCATCAAGCCGGAGAGGAAGCCTGACCCTGGTGGCTCAGGTAAGCACTCAGTGCATGGCTATATAGCTTTAGTATACAATGATGGCCGCATTTCAATATTTTCTATTAAACTGATGAATAATGAATATTTATTCTGAACAGTTGAAACAGAGGACATTATGTAAGAAAGCAGAAATAAAAGAAAAAATGTGTTGTTTTGGTTATTTCTGTTACAGGTAAAATGATTGAGGACTTCTGGGGCCCCTCAAAGAAGGTCCTCGGGGACATGAAATTCTTGGAGAACCTCAAAGCCTATGACAAAGACAATATCCCCGCTCCCAACATCAAGAAGATCCGTGAGAAATTCATTGACAACCCCGAGTTCCAGCCGTCCATCATCAAGAATGTCTCGTCCGCTTGTGAAGGCCTCTGCAAATGGGTGCGGGCCATGGAGGTGTATGAGCGTGTGGCTAAAGTGGTGGCCCCAAAAAAAGAGAAGCTGAAGGAGGCTGAAGACGAGCTTCGGGTGCAGATGCAGATGCTGTCGGTGAAGAGAGCTGAGCTGAAGGAGGTGGTGGACAAGCTCCAAAACCTGAACCACACATTTGAGGCTATGTGCAGCAAGAAAAAAGACCTGGAGGACAATATAGAACTGTGCTCCCAGAAGCTGGTGAGGGCCGAGAAGCTGATTGGAGGCCTGGGTGGGGAGAAGGACAGGTGGACACAGGCTGCCCAGCAGCTGGCAATCAAGTACACCAACCTGACTGGCGATGTGCTCCTCTCCTCTGGCACTGTGTCCTACTTGGGGGCCTTTACAGTGGACTATCGTGTGGAGTGCCAGCGGGAGTGGCATCTCCTCTGCCAGGACAAGAAAGTGCCATGCTCTGAGGACTTCACGCTAAGCAACACCATGGGCAACCAGGTGTCCATTAGGGCGTGGCAGATTGCCGGCCTGCCCGTTGACTCCTTCTCCATAGATAACGCCATCATTGTGTCAAACTCACGCCGCTGGCCTCTCATGATTGACCCTCAGGGCCAAGCCAATAAGTGGATCAAGAACATGGAGAAAGCCAACAAGCTAGCAGTCATCAAGCTCACAGACAGCAACTATGTAAGGACTCTGGAGAACTGTATTGCATTTGGTACCCCTGTTCTGCTAGAGAATGTTGGAGAAGAACTTGATGCCGTATTAGAACCGGTGTTGCTGAAGCAGACCTTCAGACAGCAAGGTGTGGAGTACATGAAGGTTGGAGAAAACATTGTGGAATACTCCAAAGACTTCCTTTTTTATATGACCACCAGCTTAAGAAACCCTCACTACCTCCCAGAAGTGGCGGTTAAAGTTTGCCTGCTTAACTTCATGATCACCCCACTTGGTTTGCAGGACCAGCTTCTGGGCATTGTGGCAGCAAAGGAGAAACCAGAACTAGAAGAGAAAAAGAACCAGCTTATCTTGGAGAGTGCAGCCAACAACAAGCAATTAAAGGAGATTGAAGACAAAATCCTCAAAATCCTGTCTTCCTCAGAGGGTAATATCCTAGAAGATGAAACAGCCATCAAAGTCCTGTCTTCCTCCAAGGTGCTTTCTGAGGAGATCTCAGAGAAGCAGAAGATTGCCAACATTACTGAGAAGGAGATTGACGACACACGCATGGGCTACCGGCCGGTGGCAGAACACTCCTCCATCCTCTTCTTCTGCATTTCGGAGCTAGCCAACATCGAGCCCATGTACCAGTACTCACTCACCTGGTTCATCAATCTCTACTTGCAGTCCATTGCCCAGAGCTTGAAGAGCGACACCTTGGCAACCCGAATCAAGAACATCGTAGAGCATTTTACCATCAGCATCTATAACAACGTGTGTCGATCGCTCTTCGAGAAGGACAAGCTGCTCTTCTCCTTGCTGCTCACCGTGGGCATCATACAAGGCAAGGGTCAAGTGGATGGCACCATCTGGCGCTTCCTCCTTACCGGTGGCATTGCCTTGGACAACCCCTACCCCAACCCGGCACCCGAGTGGCTCTCCGACAAGTCCTGGTCGGAAATCGTAAGAGCGTCCAAGCTGCCGAACTTAGGCGGTCTCTTTGAGCACGTCCAAGACAACATTCCTAAGTGGAAGAAGATCTATGATTCTGGGAAGCCTCACGAGGAGCAGTTGCCTGACAACTGGAGGATGCTGGTGGGGATGCAGCGCCTGCTGGTGCTGCGTTGCTTCAGACCGGACAAGCTGGTGCCGGCAGTGATGGAGTTCATTGTGGACAACATGGGGCGCACCTTCATTGAGCCACCCACGTTCGACCTGCCCGGAAGTTACAATGACTCCAACTGCTGCTCTCCGCTTATCTTCATGCTCTCGCCGGGATCCGACCCCACTGCAGGTAATTCGTTAAAGACGTTTGTGCGGTGTTCCATGCTGTTAGCTGCATACAGGATGGATTTCTTGCCCTGAAACTTTTTAACTGAACTGTAGCCGTTTTGATATATACAGTACATCTTTACACATCTGCATTTAAGAAGTCACATCTTATAGTATTTTCGAGAGCTCAGGACTTCATGTCAGTGCTTAACTGCCTTTTGGTGTCCAGGTCTGCTGAAGTTTGCTGATGACCTGGAGATGGGAGGCAGTAAGACCCAGACCATCTCCTTGGGCCAAGGCCAAGGGCCCATTGCGGCCTTAATGATCAATGCTGCTATCAAGGATGGCACCTGGGTGGTTTTACAGAATTGTCATCTGGCCACCAGTTGGATGCCAGACCTGGAGAGAATCTGTGAGGAGGTCATCACCCCCGAAAACACCAACCCAACCTTCAGGTCAGATTTGGCACAGGACAGTTTTTTCACAAACAGTTTAATTTTAAAGATAACTATTGCAAATCGTTCCCTTGATATTTTCACTTTAATCACTTATTCACAGTGTAGTAGAAATGGCTGTTATCACCTTTTAAAGATAATATGCCTATAACAACCATTGACCAGGCTCCCTAGTGACTATTTTTGGTTAAAAATTCTCTAGTTGCTTATGATCCTATACATTTGTATTGTCTAGAATTAAAACCAGTAGAGTTACAAATGAAACTTTCTAAACAATGCTACCTCCAAAGGTTGTGGTTAACCAGTTACCCGTCTGACAAATTCCCGGTCAGCATCCTACAGAATGGGGTGAAGATGACTAATGAGCCCCCCAAAGGGATCAGGGCCAACTTGCTCCGTTCCTACATCAGCGACCCCATCTCTGACCCTGCCTTCTTTAGCAGCTCCAGAAAACAGGAGGCATGGCAGAAGCTGCTATTTGGTCTCTGCTTCTTTCACGCTCTAGTGCAGGAGAGGCGGACCTTTGGACCTCTGGGTGAGAATAACATTTCCTTTTGTCTTTTCAAAGTACATTACTACTTTTTTCCAGTCACTTCTGGTCACTGAATTTGAGTTTTTATTGTTTTGGCTCATTCTAGACCTCTCTTGTTTCTTCTCTCTGGGGAATTTTTTCTCACTCTTCGGCATACAATGTGATGAATAAATAATATCCTCACTCAGCTGTTCATTTAAATGGTCTTTTAGTTAAATGGTCAATAGTTGTGTGACTGTTATTTCTCTCGCTGTGTTTGGCCCTCAGGTTGGAATATCCCATATGAGTTCAATGAGTCTGACTTAAGGATCAGTATGAGGCAGATCCAGATGTTCTTGGATGAGTATGAGGAGATTCCTCTGGAGGCCCTCTCCTACCTAACTGGTGAGAATCACCAACCCAACTCTGTGGGATAGTAGAGAGCAAAGATAGTCACCACTAGATTATTTGAAAAATACAGTTGATCATATTTATTAATTTGTTTAGTTTTGAGAGATAAAAAGACAATGAATGGATGGATGTGAGTCAATGTAAAAATGTATTTGAAGGTTTTTCTTCAATTTGGGGGTGGGTCGAAGCGCATAGCAGAGTCACTACTTTTTCAGCAGGACCCGCATTTTTGCTCCTCAACTGAATACCATGTTAATGGAAATTGACGGAGAGCAGTAAAAGACCATTCTCTGTTTGTACATTATCAAAGCATTGGATGATTTCCTAGTTCGAATTAATGGAAGACAGAAAGTACACATTTCACTCAGGTCTCTCCCTGTATCTCTCTCAGGTGAGTGTAACTATGGTGGCAGGGTGACGGACGACAAGGACAGGCGTCTGCTGCTGTCTCTACTGTCCATCTTCTACAGCAGGGACCTGATAGAGCAAGAGGGCTACCGTGTGTGTGAGGGAGACCTGTACCATGTCCCCCCTCACGGCCCCTACCAGGTACCCCAGTCACCTCCGTAATCATCCGTTCATCATACAAGATAGTTGACTGTGTCTGCTTTATCCGGCAGCATTTAACTACTGACAGGTTCAGGTTTTGTCACCTTCATAGGATCAGGAGGTATAGTTTTTAGGTTAGGATTTATGGTAGAGTGATCTGTGGTTTTAGGCAATTCCTAACTCGAGGTCCTTCACAGCTCATCATGTATTGCAAGATACTGGCAATAATTACGTTATAATTACTCCAACCTATATAGTGTATCATTTTGCTGTTTGTCTTTTAAAGACCTATGTTGATTACATCCGCAATCTACCCATCGTGGCGGAGCCTTGCGTGTTTGGACTCCACAGCAATGCTGACATCACAAAGGACAACCAGGAGACCAATCAGCTGCTGGATGGAGTGCTGCTGACTTTGCCCAGGCAGACTGGAGGCGGGGCTAAATCCCCTCAGGTTAGTTGGAGAGAGGACACGTTTTCAGTGTTAACCAGAACCTGTACATTCTCTCTGACTCACATTCTTTTTGGGATATGGTTAAATAGTTCTGGTGCCCCAGAACAAGCCAAAATGGCTTCATTTCAAAATGCTTAAATCAATATGTACACAAACACCGTCAAATGAAACCATAGAATCTACACTGATCAGCCATAACATTATGACCACTGACATACTCTTATTATTATGGCACCTGTCAGTGGGTGGGATATATTAGGCAGCAAGTGAACATTCTGTCCTCAAAGTTAATGTGTTAGAAGCAGGAAAAATGGGCAAGCGTAAGGATCTGAGTTTGACAAGGGCAAAATTGTGATGGCTAGACGGCTGGGTCAGAGCATCTCCAAAACTGCAAATCTCCAAAACCCTTGTGGGGTGTTCCCGGTCTACAGTGGTCAGTACCTATCAAAAGTGGTCCAAGGAAGGCCTAGACCGCAACATGGTCATGGCGGCCAAGACTCATTGATGCATGTGGGTAGTGAAGGCTGGCCTGTGTGGTCCGATCCAACAGACGAACTACTGAAGCTCAAATTGCTGAAAAAGTTAATGCTGGTACTGATAGAAAGCTGTCAGAACACACAGTGATTGCAGTTTGTTGCATATGGGGCTGCGTAGCCGCAGATCAGTCAGGGTGCCCATGCTGACCCTTGTCCATTGCCGAAAACGCCTACAATGGGCACATGAGCATCAGAACTGGACCATGGAGCAATGGAAGAAGGTGGCCTAGTCTGATGAATCACGTTTTCTTTTACATCATGTGGATGGCCGGGTGCGTGTGCGTCGCTTACCTGGAGAACACATGGCACCAGATGCACTATGGGAAGGAGGCAAGTCGGTGGAGGCAGTGTGATGCTTTGGGCAATGTTCTGCTGGGATACCTTGGGTCCTGCCATTCATGTGGATGTTACTTTGACACGTACCACCTACCTAAGCATTGTTGCAGACCATGTGCACCCTTTCATGGCAACGGTATTCCCTGATGGCATTGGCCTCTTTCAGCAGGATAATGCGCCCTGCCACAAAGCAAAAATAGTTCGGGAATGATTTTGAGGAACACAACAACGAGTTCAAGGTGTTGACTGGGCCTCCAAATTCCCCAGATCTCAATCCTATCGAGCTTATGTGGGATGTGCTGGACAAACAGGTTCGATCCATGGAGGCCCCACCTTGCAACTTACAGGACTTAAAGGATCTGCTGATAACGTCTTGGTGCCAGATACCACAGCACACCTTCAGAAGTCTAGTGGAGTCCATGCCTCTACGGGCTGTTTTGGCGGCAAAAGGGGGACCCACACAATATTAGGCAGGTTGTCATAATGTTATGGCTGATCGGTGTATATTTCCTATAGGACTTACGATTTACCTGTGATTTTTACAGGAAGTGGTTGATGAGCTTGCGGAAGACATTTTGTCCAAGCTGCCAGCGGACTTCGACATCCAGATGGTGATTCTCAAATACCCAGTGATGTACGAAGAGTCCATGAACACTGTGCTGAGGCAGGAACTGATCCGCTTTAACAGGTAATCATCATGATGTGGAATAAAGAAAACGCTAATCCACCACAACTGAACTGTTATAAGGATTACTCTACTTCTCTGACAATTGGATTCTTATGGTCTTAAGGTATATTTGTATTCACTGGTTACTCTGTGATTGGTCCAGGCAGACATTATGTAATATGCAAATTCAGCTATGAGGAATTTGGGACAGGCAGTCAGATGTTCATAACATGTTGATTACTATGATCGACCCCCTCAGGCTAACACAGGTGGTGCGCATCAGTCTGATAAACATCAGAAAGGCACTCAAGGGACAGGTGGTGATGTCTTCTGAGCTGGAGAGCGTCTTCAACAGCATGGTGGTGGGCAAGGTGCCAGCCATGTGGGCGGCCAAGTCCTACCCATCTCTTAAGCCACTGGGCAGCTACGTGTCGGACCTCATCGCCAGGCTAAAGTTTCTACAGGTCAGTTACGAACATTCAGAGAGTAAGCTAATCCAGAGCTGCTCAACCCCAACAATGAGCATGTATTTTTTACATGAAAAAATTCATTTGAGGGTTTCTTTGCTGTGATGCTGCTACTTTTGAAAGGCTGAACCACCTATGCATCTGATTTGGGCTGTGTGTTTTACAGGACTGGATCGACAACGGGCCACCTCCAGTCTTTTGGCTCTCAGGGTTCTACTTCACACAGTCTTTTCTCACTGGAGTAGCTCAGAACTTTGCCCGCAAGTACACCGTCCCCATCGATTTCATTGGCTTTGAATTTGAGGTAAGAATATGAACCACAGTGTCCACCTCCCCTTATCTTAATGAACATCAGCTGTATCCGGTGGATTCACCATTTAACCTATCCTCTGTCAGGTGACCCAGCAAGACACCCACATGGACAAGAAGCCCGATGACGGTGCATACATAAAGGGGCTGTTCCTCGAGGGGGCACGCTGGGACCGGGAGAAGATGGTCATCGGAGAGTCCCTCCCCAAGATCCTCTTCGACCCCCTACCCGTCATATGGCTCCGGCCAGGGGAGACATCCAAGTTCCTACATGAGAACATCTACGTGTGTCCTGTGTACAAGACCAGTGCCAGACGTGGAACCCTGTCCACCACTGGACATTCCACCAACTACGTGCTGCCTATTGAGCTGCCCTCAAACCAGCCGCAGAAACACTGGATCAACCGTGGTGTGGCTTGTCTCTGCCAGTTGGATGACTAGGCAGAAACAGACGTGGCACCACAGACACCTTGCAGGGTGTCACACAAAACGAAACAAATAGCCAACGCACTCCTTTAAAAGGAATATTAAAAACCAACATGTATGCTGGGCATTTGCCGCTCGATTTCTTTATATTTGAGGAGATTGCAAAGGCAGTCACAGAGATTCTTCCCCTAAACCAGTTTATATTAGTTGCACAAATGGTGTGTTTAGATGTGTGTTTCATGATCTACATCTAGATCATAGCATTGTTTTGGTCATACATGAAGTCTAATCTCCTCATGATCTTTCATTTAACCTCCTAAGACCTGCGCTTTGGTGCAGGAAGACTAAAATGTCCACATATGTGGACACAGGGTCTCAGGAGGTTAAAACTGAATGCTGGTAAATTCCTTGTTTTTCGCTTAAGAGACTAGTTATCTTTAACTAGGGATAGTAAGACACATTTTTGTTGTTATTTAAAATAAATAGTTGATAATTGAAGGTGGTAGTAAATGGATTAATCATGTGGTGTGTCTATGCACTCTATTGCACTTTACTGAATAAATGCTTTAGTCTATTTGTCTGCCTAAATCCTTTAGTCTATTTATAATAACTGAGATTTCATTAGACTTTTTAAAATGTCTTTAAAGCATCAACAGAGTGGTGTATATAAAAAATATATTTATTGAATAAATAAATGTACATTAATATATAGATTTATGGCTGCTTACCTTACAGAACATTAAGTGCTGACATTCACATAAATAACAGCTTTTTTTCAGAATCAAATACATACTTGTGACAATGTTTTGTACAGATAAGAGTATTGGTTGCATTAGGGCAAGACAATGAAATGTGTTTGATGAACATTGAAAATATGTTTATTTCTCCTATATATAAAACAGATTTTAACTGAGAGATCATATACTCTCAATTCCTTTTTAAATCTGCAAGTGCCTCTAATCCAGTCCTGAACCATTCAAAAGAATATAGAATTAATTCATGTATCAACTGTCTTCATCAAGTGACTGTAAGTAAACTGGCTTAGCCTGCTTCCTCATGCGCTGCTGTGCTTTCATCTTCCTGCCTTTCTGGGTTGCCAGTCCCATTATAGGCAGATAGATCTGAAATACATGATAAAGAACCCAAATAAAACCAAGAGATTTGACAATAGTGAAACTACACAATTGTGTAAGTCAGATAAACATTGGGTTAGGTTTTGAACTCTGTAACTTACAGGTCTTGGATAGGGATTCCTGTAATGAAGACCTGTGAATCAGATTGTGAATTATTCAGATATGCTACTAAATTTAAGAATTACAAAATGCTAACTAGGTGGGTGACAACACTTACCAATCTCTATTCTTGCCACACATTCATCTATGCACTTCTTTATTGATTCAGTGTCTGTCAACTGTAAGAGATTCACAGAATTTAGACTGAATATTGTAACAAAACAAGAGGATCCTGAGTGTAAAACTCTAATCTATTTACCCAATTTTTCTCACTTCACAATTTTGTTAAGACAATTATGGCATTGGCTCATTGCAACAACTCCAATGTACATCTTAAAAAGCTGTGCTGGTTCTTATTACACTAATCACTCAACAAGGAAGTATGTTCCAACAAGCACCTGCTAGATGTGAATGCATTCCCTGGCCAACAACCACAATTGAGCTTGCAAGCGCCTAATTACTGCAAGTAGTCAAAAACATCATAATGAGCCAATGAAGTTCTGCTTAACTTGCACCTGTCTACCCTCAGTGATTCAAAGCCAATTATTTTGCCATTCTTTGGTGGACCCACAGGCAATATCAATACGCCATCAGACAAAGTTTTGGTTACCTGTTGATTCTGTCTGAAGAGGGTCTGGGCCTCCTGAACAATGTATTGTCGCTCGCCTTCAGTGTTTTGTGGGAGTGTGGACTGCCATCCCCGAGCGATCCGAAATACCCTCATATACAGTGACAGGACCTGATTACGTGTGGCTGTTGTCATTTCGTCTAAAAACAATACAAAGCAGGGAGTCGAAAATATGCATGGAGTAAATGGCATTTCAGTAGTCTCAACCAAACAATCCAGGCAGAGATTGGGCATCGTTAAAATAGATGTAACCCCTCTAGTAAGAAATAAACGGATAGGGGACGGCATATTTATTTAGATTAGTTAGGGCTGTGAGTTAAACTATAGTTTCCATTACACTGATTTGAATAATTACGGAATAAAGTAGGTTTAATAATGCATAATACCCACACCCCCGTTTCAAATACCAACTACACTAGGTGGCGATAAAACATTAAAAATGAATATTGTTGTACACGAAGGTGGCTAGCTATCTGGTTCCTTTAAAACTACAGCATCTCACCCATAATATCCCTGCTCTTGTGATTTTAAAAACCATCGCTGTTATGTAACATTAGGTAATAATGAAATTAACAGATATTCTGGAAAGTAAACCTAGCTTAAGCGTAACTAGTAAGAGTGGGTTTTATGCATCGCTGAAAAGCATGGAGTGCTAATGCTGACACGAACTGCCAGGGTTATAAGCCAAAGTAACAACCTTTCATACTAGAAATCTCTATGTTTGGAATATCAAACATTGTATGTCTACACTGCAATAACCGCAAGTCAGAAAAGTGAGATAAAAAAATAGTCTGTCATTTATTTCTTGACCTACCTGCTACGTTATCTTATTATGAACATGTCGCATTAAAATTACGATTACAACTCAATACTGACGTAAAAGAGGTGTGTTCGCAGCAATCATTGTTGGAAAGTCGCTAAAAAACATGCATTTTTCCACTCACTTGTAAAATCCAGAATACGGTTTCCCTCATATATCAGATTTATGCTTATTGCTGTTTGATGGATTTTAAATAGATAAGCTAGTCCGGTTGACAGCGTCAACAATTTAGAACACAATGCAAACTGGGCAGGGACATTGTTAGCATAGCTCTCTAAGCATTAGCTTTTCTCGCAGTCTGGTGCTCTCTGCGGGGAGGAAGTGATGCAGGGAAAATTCTCTTAATGTCCACTCAATGACTAAAGGGGAAACACAAAGAAACTGTAAGCTTTTCGTACTGGTTCATCTGAGTTTTGGGATTTAGCAGTGGATTTGAAGTAAAGGGCAGTTGTTTGGGGTGGTTGTTTGCCAACCAGGTACGTACTTATCAGGCAAAAGTGAACTAAAACGCTCGTTTTTTATGATGCTGACTAGCGTTAGCTTAGCTGGCTAGTATTATAGCTAGCTAAGTAAGTGGAGCGGTTTGGTTGTCTAGGCTAACTTAGTAGCTAACTATTTGTTTAGCTTTGTAAGTTAATGTTATTGGACTCATGAACTATGTAATTCTTTCGACATTCAACTATTGAACCAGGGTAATCAGTGTTTCTTGTTCACTCTCTTGAAATAGTTTCTAGTTTATGTAGAATACTTGTTAGCTATTGGTAACTTTGCAGATAGCTAGCTAGACTAGCTACCTGCCTACACGATGATGTGCTAGCTAGTTAACTAGCTTTACCGTTAGCTAAAGTAGCTAGTCACCCACCGACCAGGTAAGGGTAATACTGCGTTTCGACGTGTAGTTAGTTGTTACACAGTCATTTTCATTAACTACCGTTATCATACCATGTTGTTGGCAGGTCAAACTAATAATAAGTAGCCAACAGTCAGATGTTAGAGCTACAGTTACAGTAGAGCTACACAGTTAACTAACGTTAGTCTTTCACTGATGTTTGCTGGCAGCGTTTTTGAATAGGTTAGTAGCTAATTGTTAGTAAGTTGGATTACTTTTATGTATTCCCTCACGGCCTCGGTGCATGAAAATACATGACCGCTGTGTTCCTAGTTAGCTTATGTTGGCAATAAAACTACATTTGACTTTAAAAAGATGGGGTGAACATGGTCGAAGGAAGGGTTTCAAGGAGGTGTTTTGCCTGTACATGTCCACACGAGGAACGAGATCGGAAGTTTCATTCCTCATGAATCAATGTGATCAGAGGCGGTTCTCTTGTAGTTGTCTTAAATCACAAACTCAAGAGAAAAACAGGCAAAAAGAAAAACCTTGCCAGTTGAACAAGAATGTACAAGTACAGTAACTGGCTTATGAACCCTGTGATAGATGGAATTCTTCGTGACAATATACAAAATACATACAAAATATTTCAGGTCTATGTAATCAAAAGCTCTCTACCAAATTAGAAGGATTACGGCAGCATAACACGAAATACGTTTTGTAAATACAATCATACTACCAGTAGTAGTTTAATTTTTGTCATGTCTGTGGAATACATTCATTTCTATTTTAAAGATGTGGTATTTATTTATTGCAGTTCACGCAATGTATCGGGATGTGGATTGTTGTCCATATTGCCCGCTACTATAGAAACGTATTGACGTAAAGCTACGCTTTTTTAGAAAATGGGTGAATTGTGGTGGGAATATTCTGGAACATTTCATAACTGAACTATATCAAATTACTAATCCACAGCGAGTTCACAAACTGCATCTACATGTGGGCGAACGACACACCTGTATCACATTCAGCTCAAGGTGACAAGATGCGGTGTGTCTTCCAGCATTGCGGATGTTAAGGTCACAACAATGGAGCAGAAAAAGATGACCCCTTCCTCTAGAGCGGTCAAGGCATTTTGAGGAAGTGTCTGTAAGTACAGGACCAAAGCATTTCTTAGTACCTCCAAGTTATTCTGTTAGGGTATGGTATAGGTTAGTAGTGTGTTCATGGAGTGTCAATGGTAACCAATGTCTTCTGTCAGGATTTCTGGTAATCCATGCTATATAAGTCTCCCCTCTATACGTGTTTTGTACTTACACAGCCTTCCGGTTTGATTTGAACCCTCCTTCACTCAATGGTACACTACCATCTTAAAAAGTTGTGCTACCAAGGCAATGCTTCCAGAAGGCTCTCCACCCTTCCTTGGTGGTGATGTAGCAATTGTATGATCTTCATACGATTTCCATACTTAAGCATCTAGCAGTTGTTCTCTCTAGTAATTACCTCAAGCGTTGTGGCTTTTGACTCTCGTGACTCACGGCTCTACAGATTTGGTGACACCGTGTGACTGTTGGGACTCCTCTGTAACAGGTCCAGAGGGCATGTTGAGACATCTCACCGGGCCAGAGCAGAGGCGTCTAGGGGGGGCAGACGGGGCCTGAAGGAGGGCAGGACCAGATAGAGAGACATGGGCCAGTGTGTCACCAAGTGTAAGAACCCATCGTCCTCGCTCGGCAGCAAGAGTGGCGACAAAGAACCCGGGTCCAAGTCCCAACCCAGGAAAGGCGTGGGCACCGGAGGCGGCAGGGGAATAGGGCACAAGGACGATCACAGTGCCCCGTGCAGCAAGGCCTCCAGCGAGCCCATATTCAACGGCACCAAGGTATCAGACATGGATGTCACCGTGGAGACCGCTATGACTCCAGTCTCCACCATGATGGGGGAACAGAGGAAAGAGGAGCGCCTGGCAGACGGGGAGGGCCCATCCTTGCTGCGCATCGAGGAGCTCTTCCGCCACTATAAGGACCCGCAGGAGGACGCCATCTTGGAGGAGGGCATGGAGAGGTTCTGCAACGACCTGTGCGTGGACCCCGCCGAGTTCCGTGTGCTGGTCCTCGCCTGGAAGTTTCAGGCGGCCACAATGTGCAAGTTTACCAGGTGAGTGATGGCTTTTGGTGGTATGACTGAGACTACTGTTACATCGATGTGTTGTTGCCTAATATTCAGAAAACATGAAGTGAACGACTATTGGTTAAAAAAAGATCATTTTTGCATCTTACATTGTCGTGGCTGATTCAATTATTGTTTCTTGACCTCTGACCATATTCTAAAATGGCCACAGCTTCCCCTGCACGGTCTTCAGTAGCTTCCTCCGTCACCCTGCAGTGTGAGGCTGGCCACCCCACCCCCACTCCTCTCATCTTTCAGTAGCTCTGCAGCTCACACTTGCTTGTTGACAGGTAGTGGGCACTTGGGAAAACCAATCAGGCTCTGACACTGCCCACTACCAAAGACTACTTACAGCGGAGCGTGCTGTTCTCTCATCACTTTCTTCCATCGATTCTCATCAGATTTTATAACTAGACCGCAAATGTGGCCTGTCACCATAATTTGACCTGATAACAAACGTTCTCACCTGACTCACTCGGAGCCGGAAACTTTGTGAGACTTTTTCTGTAGCTTTGCCTTTCAGCCCTGGTCGGATTTATTGTCTGCTGTGTAAATGGGGGCAGAATGGGGGCACGGCTTATCACAGGACATATCTGGCCAGTGCGTCATACGGTAAAGTCAAAGTAGCTCAGTGTGGCGCAGTGACAGGATGTGGTCAATGTAATCTCAGGGGGCATCTTGCTCCCGCCCCCGTGCAGTAAAGTCTCCTGGCGTGCTTTAAAGGTACAGATACGTTTACCTCATGTTGTGTTCATCAGAAATGCTGGTAAGACTTTGCCTACTGAGCTGCTGACTTGAAATCAACACGGTTGTCACTGTTCCTGAAAGTGAAAGCAGCAGATGGGTTCATCTGTGGTGTTTTATGGGCCGGAGTCAAAGACTGACGCTGTGTTGTGGTCTGTAACACTGCCCTCTCTCTCTCCGACCGTCTGTAGGAAGGAGTTTGTGGACGGCTGCCGGGCGATCCAGGCCGACAGCCTGGAGGGCATCTTCTCTCGCTTCCCCTGCATGCTGCTGGAGGCGCAAGGGGAGGAGAGCTTCAAGGACCTGTACCGCTTCACCTTCCAGTTCGGCCTGGATGCCGACGAGGGCCAGCGTTCGCTGCAGCGCGACATTGCCATCGCCCTGTGGCGCCTGGTCTTCACGCAAGACACGCCGGCCATCCTGGAGCGCTGGTTAGACTTCCTGGACGATAACCCGTCAGGCGTGCGGGGCATCTCGCGGGACACCTGGAACATGTTCTTGAATTTCACCCAGGCCATCGGGCCGGACCTCAGCAACTACAGCGAGGACGAGGCCTGGCCCAGCCTGTTCGACACCTTTGTGGAGTGGGAGATGGAGCACAGGAAAAAGGAGGTGCAGGAGGAGCTGTTGAAGAGGGCGGTGGAGGAGGAGGAAAGGAGACGCACTAAGATTGACAAGAGCCTTCCCTCCAGCACAGACAGACTTGAAACAGAGGGAGGATGGGGCTCACAGACCTTGGGTGACCACTGACTAATGGACTACGCAATTCTGGGAAGGGTGGGCAGGGTCTGACCTAAACGTGAACTGTACATCTGTGAATCATTGGATGACAAACTAGTATTACCATGACCGTTTTTCCTCTCCCTTTCAGTTGGATTGGAGGGTCCCTTGCACCCTGCTTTATTTCTGGTTTGTGAAAGGGCTCTAAGAACTTTTATTGTTTCATGCACTTCTATTTAAGTTATTTTTATTCTTTTAAATTAGTCATTTGGACATGTGGTCCATTTTTGAATATTTCCCCACTCACCCTAAACTTGCAAAGAAAGCTCAGTATATACTTTTTTGTTGTTTTAAAGCAGTCGCCTGTAAGCTATACACGTTTCCAAGGCTCTTTTTACAGCAGCTTAGATTGGCCTGGAAACACTGTTAATTGGACCTCTTAACCAAATACCTAGGCCTGAAATAATCATATTGCATTAAGAAGGGAAATTGGGACAATCAATTTTGTCCTTAAATGACACCTTTTTACTAGAACTTCAGCTTTACCTTTTTGACTCAGTGAAATTAACTTGATTCAAATTCTTTTTCTTTTTTAATCAGAAAGCTTTTACAGCATTTGTGTGGATGAATTAGGTTGAAACATGGACTTATTTAAAGGGTTCTATCCTGAGCCTATATATCTATTGCCATGATTTGTTGAAGATGTGATTGTACTTGAGTTTGCATTTTGTCCTTCAAATTAAAAATCGAAGTGACAGTGAAATGACCGATACCTTAACTATTTTAATTAATATTTATCTAAATAAAAAATTGGTTTAGGCGGTATACAAATATTCCTTTTAAAATGTGTTGATTTATTGGAACATGATCCCGCCCTTTTTACCTTTTTTCTGCAGTATAATTAATGAATATTTGCTGAGTGCCCTAGGCCGCGATAGCATATTTGCTTATGCTAACAACCAGGGTGTGAATACATTTTATTCCATGGCCTCTGTCCCTTTAGTGTTCACAGATCGCAAAAGACTGGAAACATGTTAACAAAATGGAATTTGCCCCACTAAGGGATTTGGAGCTTCTGCTTTAAGTTAAAGCTTGCACACCTAGTGTTTTTCCGATCCGTGAACACCCTAGGGTAGTTGGGGTTATGGCTTGGCCATGGTCTTGTGCATACACAGAGTTACTGTACCTGCGCCACATTCAGGTCTGTTGGGTTGGGGAGAGTAACATAAAGCTTTTGTAATGTTTACCTTACCAAACTTTAAGCAATCTTACACAATTGGACAGCTATTCGCTCTAGGTTTGTGGGCATGTCAAGAGTTTGTGTGTGGGCTGGTAGTGACGGTTGTGTTAAATGCACAAAACATAACAACCCTCCTAGTTGCCATGCTTGAAATGCTCTTGTTCGTGTCTGCAGCACTTGGTTTGAAATAATTATAAACTGTTGAATGATCTTAAACGTATCCCAGGCAATCTGGTGACTGGATGATTGTTAACCAGGTCTATTGGCTTATTTTGACTCTCCATAACTGGGTTTAGAAAGTTCAGGAGGGTGCCTGTTGCGAGGTTTACATTGACAATGGTTTCATTTCAGAGCCCTTTGCCCTTTTTATATAAAATGCATCGATTTTTAATGAATAAAACAGCGTTCAACTTTTGATGGTGGACCAATTAAATGCGTTTGGAGAGTTTTCATTTACTTTTTGTGGTATGATTGTCCTGCTCTTATTGAGGTTTGTAATATTATCCCCTTCTGACTTACCAGTTTTGCAGTATTTACCCAGTGGCTCTCTTGACCTGATTTTTAGATTGTAAACTATTGCGTCATTGCAGTGTGGGAGAACTACAGAAGTTGTAATTTTGATATGCAAGGAAGGAATAGAACAAAGTATAGCAGGCTACGTATTATTTTTGCTGTTGTAGCAGGCTTCACAGATAACTTTGTGCTTTTCCTTAGGGGGTGTGTCCAACACAGGGGCTTTTACTATTGGTGGATATTTCTCCTGGTAACCAGCATCAACTGTTATCAACAACATAGCCACGGTAACACATGAGTCGGAAAATCTCATTTGAATTGTGAATTATAGTGAATAATGTCCGTGAATAGAGATGATATGGATTGTGAGTATTATACGTATTTCACGAACCTGTTTCTTTGTGTTAATATAGAAAGTTAATGAAAAACAATGATAACGCTACCCAATACTAGACTAATCAATCTTCAGCGTAGCGTAGGTTAGCAAGCTAGCTACAGTAGCGCTTCAACCACCAACACACAAGCTATCAAGGCAGTGAGTTATTTTGGTTTGCAGCCAACACCAGCTAGCTGGTAACGACTTGCTAACTATCCTGTACAAATAAGACTGTTTATCTGCTTCTTAAGCTAACTTCAACATCTGGAATGCATTGTTAAAATGCAGCTATGTGAAAAGCTGACATTGTTTACTGACAGAATTTGTCCGGGGCCAATATTTTTTAGCAGTGGCTAGCAGTTTATACTCATCCCGGAAAAAAAGAATCCGGGGGCGGTAGCTCTCCCATTCGGCAGCGCCAACATCTGCAGCTGAAAGCTGATAGGAAAATATAATCTTATTTTACATTTCTTGTTGCAGAATAGAAATGATACATCATGGAATGACATCCCCTCAAAATAAGGCTATGTGAAAACCAGTGCCTTGGATACACAATGAATAAAGAGGTAAGCAAATGTATATTCTTTCTTATTAACATAACTGGAGAACACAGTAGCTAAGGTGACGTTAATGGACGACCACAACAAAAAAGATAGCCTTGTGTTTCTATTCCAGGAAACCTGTGCCCACCACAGGTTTGTGGATGTTGATACATTTCGGCCAGGGCCATGGAGTTTTGTAAAGGACATTAATTTCCTCAAATATAATATAAGCATACAAAAATGTATGCTTGTTAGGCATGCTAATTTCATCCTGCCTGTGGCTGTGCTTCACATTACGTTAATGATTGGATAGCTATACATTGTAAAAAAAATAATTAAACTAAGTGGCATTTTAAAGCCTACCTATTCTCCACAATATGGTTTATTGATGTGAATGGTGCTGACAAGGATGCCAGTGTGCTGCAGTGACTTCTAAGAATATCTTTCTTCATCTGAAGTGACGTTTTTGCAAATAACTCACTTCTAAATGGATGTCCACTTGCTAAAGTGATTTTTGCACCAGTTATTTAAATAGTCTTCTGTGTATGCTGTTTATCTTCTGTGCTCTGCCTCTTTCACTGTTTTTCTCTTTTCTTCCTTTCCACTTGCACCCCAACAGTGCTTCTGCAGATGTTGAAGCCTAGTTTGCAACTAGATCTATGTAAGAGAGCTGGTCATTTCATTCTATTTTCATGACTTGCACAAGCCTGTGAATTTGCTAACTTAGCTACATTGAACATACCATTTCTCAATACTCAAATTGACATCCTCATAACCTATTTATAATCTTACTTTCAAAGATGTAGTCTGATGATCACATACTCTACTCAACATTGTTGAAGTTATGCTATCATTTAAGACTAAGTGTTTCTTTTTGCCATCACATTTTAACTTCAGTAAACTGAGAGCATGCATGTATAGTTCACTCTATACTTCCAACATTTGTATTTGAAATTTAGTATCAACACATCCTTTTTGTCCTTCAGTTATATGTTTATGTGTTTGCAAAAGTGTTGCTGCATGTTTTTTTTTGTGAATTCCACGGGTCTTATAATTAAATAAGGGATGGTTAGACATTTACATTAAACACTTTTTCAATTTCAGTCAGCAGGAGAATTTAGTATTTTCTATTGTCTTCCAAGGGGGTGTAATTTAATTGGTTTGGCTGACATTTCAATATGCCTCAGTGTTTTCTAATCTATTGCTTATCTGGCTGTGTACAATGACCTCCATAATTATTGAGACAGTGAAACATTTCTTCTTATTTTGACTCTATACTACAAAAGTTGAGTCTATTTTGTCTTTTCTAAATGGTGAAAACTACTCAGAAAAGACAGCACATAGAACTATGACTAACCTTGTAGTAAACCCAAACCTTTTAAGTATATAAAGCCAAAATTAGAACAAATGCTATATGTTCCAGTAATTACTCCATTTGTGTTTTTAAATCATTATTACTATTTGTTTTTCTCCCCTTCAAATTTTATGAAGTCCAATTCACCCTGAATATCTTGCCTCACTGAAATGAATCAAGAAGCACATCTCTTGTATATAATGTTTATTTTTGTTTTAAAAAAAAAAATATTTAGCTTCTGTGTGTTTTCCTGTCCTATTGCAATTTGTATGCCTTTTGTCAGGTTGTCTTTGCAAACGCCTACCTTGTTTACGAGTGGAATTAGGCTACAGATTGGCCAATTTCTCCACCCACATGCAATCTTTCATTAGTATACCTCTCTGTTGGTAACCTGAAGGGAATATATGTGGTTTCTCTTTGTTAGGGTAACCAAAAATGAATTAAAGATCAAATTACATTTGTGTATTACACACCCTTATTGAAAATGCTGCCTTTTTATGTAAATGCTGAAATAAAGACACATCATCTCATTCCATTTTCACCTTTTATAGGACTTTGTAACCTACAATATTTAAGTGAAAAACAAGTAAATCATTTCTTCCCCAAAAAACTGTCAGTGCCTTGGTTGCATAAGTGTGAAATTCCGTTATAATGGGGGTTTTAACAGTATTCAGATTTAACCAGTCACATTCCTAATCATCGACATAGATAATCTGTCACCAGCTGATAGCCAAAGAAGTGCTTCTAATTAGGCCTGAACAAAGTTATCTGTCCTTGTAGGATTACCTTGAAGGTTTCATGGTTGGTTACTGCAGAGATAGCCATGGTCCACAAAGAGCTAACAAAAGATCTATGCAATTTTATTGTTGAAGGCTACAGATCAGCAAATTGACATATAATATTTTTGAAGGTGTTAGATGTCATGCAGCTCTGCGAAGACCATCAAATATTTTAACTTGAAGCCTGCTGACCTCTGACAGAAGTTGAAGAATAATTTCTCCTTTCAGCATGACAAAGATCCAAAGCACATAGCGAAATCAACAAAAGAATGGCTTGCTAAAATGAAGATCAATGTCTTGGAATGGCCCAGTCAGAGGCCACAACTCAATCCTATAGAAAATCTGTAGACTGACCTGTAGAGCACTGTGTGATGAAAATCCCCTTACAATTTCACTGAGCTTGAACTCTACTGGAAAAAAGAGTGGGGTAAAATAGCAATATCCATGTGTACTTGGTTGTTTGAGTCCTATCCAAACAGACTTACTGCTGTAATCCAAGCAAACTGTACTTTCACAAAGTATTGGTTCAGGGGTGTTTTGCAACCAAGGTTTTTTGTTTTTTTGTTTTGTTTCTGAGAAATTAACTATTTGTTTCTCACTTAAGTGTTGTTGGTTCTTATTAAAGGTGAAAAATGGTCCGATATGATTTGTCTTGATTTCAGTAGATCAACAAAAGCTAGATTTCCATTAAGGGTGTGTAGACTTTTGATATGCACTGTATGTATACTTTCAAGCAGTGTCTTTGTTTGAAGTCAAGACACTGAGTTGGCATTTGAGAATAGGGTAAGATTAACACACAGGCCTGTCTCTGTTTCCATTTTCAGCCTGTAACTTTGGTAGTGTGTGTAGTATTAAAAAGATTCTGTCATGTAAAATTACCTAGAATGCCTGCAAACCTGCACATTTTTTGTATTATAATAAAGAGCTTTCAATTACTGCTTGCCTTTGGTTATCAGGAAACCCACACTGTTGCAATTTTATGCCTATAGGATGAGAATGAAATGTTCTGTTCAGTCATAGAAGTGAGAAAAGGTCTCTATTATATGTAATCACTTATTGATACTCAAGGGAAGGATGAATCAATCTTGCTGGACTTCTCCTTTAACAAAAGATAAGGCACAGACTATGTGTCAAGAGTTTTGACGTGCTATCACAGCCTTCGTTTGTATACACTCTCATTGACAAGAGAATCACGTGGTGTGGGATGCTGTCAGGTTGCTAAAACCTTACATCTTGCCTTGCAAGTGCTTCCACTTGGGGAAGAAAGTAACCACATTTTCCAAGTGGAAAGGTTTTGACTTGGTTATGAAGGGGTCCAGCATATGGATAAGAAGTGTTAATAATTTCAATTTAACACCTCAGTGGAAGCACTCTGGCAAGTATGGTGACAGTGTGTGTATTCCTGAAATGGCTGACCCATGGCTTCTTCCTTGACACTTCTCCCTCTTGTCTGCCTATCTGTGAAGGAAAGCCAGCGGTGCCAAGGAGGGAAGCATGGCGTGGCTGTGGAAGAGATACTGGATGAATATTTAATCTCCCTTCAACACAAAAACAGGTGAAGTGTGAGACACAAGCCTTTGGGAGAGGCAGATCCAATTCCACGTACTGGACAGAGTTTCGTACCTTGCTGACGGCAGAGCTAGTGTTCACACATAGCCAAGGTAGACCTTGATTGGTTCCTTGTGCTGATAGATTGGGACACGGACCCGCAAGTGGCAGAGCACTGCTGGTTGATCTGCTTGCATGTGCAATGTAATATTGCATGTGTACACACATGCAGAAATGCAGACATAAAATGTTTTGTTTGACCTCCTATAAAGGTGTGGATTTCATGTTGATGATAACCCTCAGACCTTTGACCCCTAGGATCTTAACGAGACTGCAATCCAAAGATCCCAAGGAGATCGAGCTGGAGCGTCTTGAGCAGGGCTTCTCCATCTATTTAAACGGCGCAAACGCTAACGCCAGAAAGCAGCCCAGGAGACCCACTCAGAAGTCTGTTACCTCGTCCCCGCCTGCTCTGAGAGCTACACGCACGGCTGGTACGCATCATTCAGGACTAAAATAGATTTGGCAACACAGAAGGCCGCAGTGTCAATGTGTTAAGTATGTTTAAATATAAAGTACAGTACAACGAAATACAGTTAGCATCTAACCAGAAGTGCAAATAGAAGAGGGCAGAAAATATACAAGTATTTACAAGTATTAAGTGTATGTATATTACACGTGGAATGTATAGATGTGCAATGAGGCAAATGCAGTACAAATGGCAATACTAAAATGTGCAATTAAGGCAAATAGAAGAGGGCAGAAAAACAAATAGAGGAGGGCAGAAAAACCTGCTTGTTCTCATTCTCGTAAAGTCTGCCCTGTCTATGACTACTTCATGACAAATCTTCGTAGTATCCCTGTGGCATCTCAAATTGGACACCCCACCCCCAGTTAGCATTTAGCATTGTATAATCCACGGTGTAAGCCAATGGCCTTTGAATAAATCATAGGTGACAGTTGTAACTGGGGGCCATTTCCCTCCGTTCTCCCTCCTGTGCACTATGGAACCATCTGTGTCTTCTTCCTTGCTCTTTCTCTGAGGGCGGGCTTTACTGCTCATGTGCAGCATCTCTGCTCTCTCTGACTCATCACCAGATGCCTCCAGAAGGGGTTCGCAGCTAGCAGAGGAAGAGAACCACAGTCTGGGGGAGAACCGAAGTAAGAGGAGTCGCACTGCCCCTGGAAAAGTCCAGAGGAGAGAATGGGTTCAGGTACAGGCATTCTTGGCAATATCACAGAAATAGAATGTTGTCATTCTGTTTCTACAATGTCTAGTCGTTCTACTTTTTTACAATCTAGTCTGTCTATTTCTATAGTGTAGTCATTCTATTTATCTATAATCTAGTCTGTCTTTCTATACAATGTAGTCATTCTATTTCTTTTTGTAAAGTTATTCTATTTCTAGTGTCTAGCGATTTCTATAGTGTATTCATTCAATTTCTATAGAGTCTAGTCATTATATTTGTATATTGTATAGTCATTATATTTCTATTGAATCTAGGCAAGTTATTTCTGTACTGTCTAGTCATTCTTTACTAAGTGGCCACGTTATGTGGTACTCTCACTTAATATCCAGATGCTTTTGCCTCTAAAATACATTCCTCTTTTCAATATGGGGTCTTCAGGGTGTTGAAAATGTTCCACAAGGATGTTGGTCCATGCTGAATGGGGTTACATTTTTTGTAAACAGTCTGTTCTCTCTTATCACAAAGATGCTCTTTATTGGGTTGAGATCTTGGCACTGTGCAGGCCACTAACATGAAGGAATCAGGATTCGTTGGACCCTGCAATGTTTTTCCACCCCTCAATTGTTCTCTATTGGTGATCACACGCACACTGAAGACACTTCATCATGTTCTTAGCAGATAGGAGTGAAATCAGTGCTGGTGTTTTCTGCAAAAGCCCATCTGTTACAAGGATTGATGAATTGTGCATTCTGTGGTGTGCTTCTGTAAAACACTGTTTCCTATTTGTGGCCCAACTGTTAAATTCTTGACATTCTTCTGCAACATCTGTCATCAACAAACTTTTTTTGCCCACAGGACTGTCTGTTTTTTTTGTTTGTCACACCAATCCTGGTGAGCGCTAGACGCTGTCATGTGTGAAACGCTGTGGATTGCAGCCATTTTTGAGTTACTGGAACTGGCGCTTCTGCCACTGGCGATCAGACCATGCTCAAAGTTGCTTAGTTTACTTATTTTGCGCGATCAAAACATTTTGTCAATCAATCTAATGTATTTTATAATGCCATGTTCAAATCAGTAGTTGTCACAATACGCCTGTACAGATTCACAGCCTAAAACCCCAAAAGCAAGCAACAAGAAATTGATGTGTAAGGCTTGGGGGAAAACATCTTTAGGCAGAATCCAGGAGTCACCAGGCAGAAACTAGTTCTGCAACATAACCAGGTGGACTATGGACAGGTACAGCTAGGAGCCAGGTAACCCTGACGTGTGGTCCAGGGGCTTAGGTCCTCCTAAGATTCTGCAGGACACAGGACTTGCCATTAATGCTTGTCCACTTGTCTGGGACATGTAAAAAAGTAGTCGGAAAAGGAGAATGTAGGCTGCGGTTGTCCGAATGGACAAGTGAGATAAGTGCTTATTCAGCACCAATTACATAGATTGCATGGGCTAAACAAATTCAGCTACAAGTTGGTAGTTATTTTTTGTCACTAGATCTGTGTGTGTGGTGTGTCTGCCCACGGTTTTAGCAATTTGCATTCTGAAACATCTTAACTTAGACTTAATCAGATGTTTCTCAGTTTCTGACATTGTTTTGTTTACAAGCTTCTTGGTATTACAATGTCAGAGTTTAAAGGGGCATTTCACCCGAGCGCAATTACAAGTACCAGTTACTAATGTTAGAAATGATACATTTGTGTCATAAAAACACAAGACCTCCTCAACACAATCTAGAACCAGCAAATTAGAATTTTGCAGTATAATCAACTTCCTCTGTATTGGTCTGTCCATAAAATACCACAAGTTCCAGAATTCGTAGCAAATGTAGATACCGCCTCCCCAATAAAATGGCGATCAAAAGATGACAATAATTTTTAGAAGACAAGAAATGCACTTTTAACCAATAGACATATTTCAAACAACATTGATCATGTCCATGTGGGGTTCTGTGCCTGTCTGTAGTAATAATTAAAAGACAATGCAGAAAAATGCTCTTTAGCATTTCGTTTGCTTGGTGCCACTAATGCCCCCATAAGTAACTACAACAGAACTCACTAGTAAACACTAGGTTTGCATTTAACTCGTTGACACAACATACCAACAAACAATAACATGAACACAAATTTACCAATAGTAATGACTGTTTCCAATGCTAATTTGCTTTTGACAACCTGATTCTGTACCTCTGCGGTTACTTGGCAAAAATGTGAACAAAGGTAAACGCACCTTTACCCGTAGAAATAGCTAAGAATTCATGCTTTCTCAACTCTCCGCAAAAATCATGTTGTTCTATGAAGGACGCCACTGTTTGTTGCAATAACAGCAAAGCAACCATGTGAACAAATTACTGGTCATAAACATAGGTTTGTGTTATGAATAATATTGGGTGTTTTGTTTTAATCTTGGCAGAACTCAGTCAGTATTCAAACAGAACAAGGGCCCTGCTTGCGGATTTCCCCGGGGAGACGCTACTCAGAAGACTTTGAGCCCTACGACAGCCTGGAGATGGAGGTACGATGCCAGTCTGGTCCATACCATCATATGTGTTCACTTGTTCTTAGGCACATTTCAGTATGTCAGTATATTCAATGTGTGCAAGCATCTGTACTGTGTGTGTCATTTCAGTAGTATGTTCCAGCGTCTGTACTGTGTGTGTCATTTCAGTAGTGTGTGCCAGCGTCTGTACTGTGTGCGTCATTTCAGTAGTGTGTGCCAGCGTCTGTACTGTGTGCGTCATTTCAGTAGTGTGTGCCAGCGTCTGTACTGTGTGCGTCATTTCAGTAGTGTGTGCCAGCGTCTGTACTGTGTGCGTCATTTCAGTAGTGTGTGCCAGCATCTGTACTGTGTGCGTCATTTCAGTAGTGTGTGCCTGTGAGTATCACTTGTCAGTCAGGCTTTGCACGGTTACATCTCTCTATGCTCTGTTCCTCTCCAGCGGTCTAGTCCATGTGCCCCTCGTAGCCCCCTCAGTCCCCGCTCCCCACGCGACTCCTGCAAGGTGTCACGTTCGTTCGGCTCCCCTAGAGCTGAAGGTCGAGGGAGCCACTCGGAGCCTGAGCCACAAAGTGAACGGGTCCTACTCAACATCGACGAGGTCAAGGTGAGAGAACAACTGTTTTCCTTGTCCCTTCTTTGTGCTTCGCTCTCTCCTGTCCTCCCCTCCTTAAGATATCCAAGACACTGATGTAGGCTAGAAAAGGGCCATAAATGCAGCCATCGTCCCTATTTACATCTCACCAGATTACATGTCACTGCAAATCACTGAGCTCTATTCCGGAGAGGGCTGCCTGAGTGTTAATTTACAGCCTTTTTCATTTCCTCTGTTATCAACATGGACACTCCCCTTCAGTGCGTCATATAAATCAAAGTGTATACAGTCCTGTTTCTTTAACTTGGGTTATAGCTCAGTATTAACCTGGTTCGGGGTTAGTGTCACGTGCAGCGGTCGGAGCGGTGTTCATTTGGTCTCAAAACAGGATAAAAACATCTTGAAATGGAGGAGGAAAAGCCTGCGCTGGTCTATGAGGAAGGCTAGTTTTCATCTCCCTTTTGTTGAACGTGGCCTTTTTTTTTCTTTTTTTTTTAAACCCCTGGTGTTTTTTTCTTTTCGCTCAGGCGATTCGTCGGAGCCTGGAGGTGAGTGTGCGGAGGAGCGGCGGCGGGCGGGGGTCGCAGGGGGAGGAGTCAGACGAGGAGTGGGTAGAGGAGCAGATCGAGAGGGAGGAGAGCACGGAGAGCCTGGATGAGCTCGGCCTGCCTCCCTCTTCCTCCAAGAAAACATCTAGTCACATGAATCACCTTAGAGCCACCGGGACCAAAGGCTGCCTTCACGACCCTGCCGACCTCATCGTGTTGGACTTTGGGCCCTCCCCTAAAGGTACTCGAAACATTCAGAACACTGTTATCCCAACCAGGCTCATTCGCTGTGTTCTGTTTCATTAGGCTCCACATTAGATGTTGTGAAAGCAGAGCTGTTTTCCCAAGGGGTCCATGAAATATAGTGGACTGTAGCGGCTTCCTTCTCACATCATTTGCATTGATCTGAAATTGTAGTATGTGTGAGCATTTCGGTTGATGCCTACTGAGGATTTACCTTTCCAGATCTTTCGTATCGTTGAGATTGAAGTGAAGGAGATGCCTGCTTGGAGATGTCAGTAAATGTAGCCAGTGATTTTCCTCAGATCGTCGCCATCCTTTGAACTTTCTCAACCTTTCTTCCGTGATGCCGTAGGTCGCAACATGGAGCGTTCGCTGTCGGCCAAGAGAAAAGACAACATGGAGGCGTATGTCCCCACCAAACCTGTGCCGGTGAAGAGCAAAACTCTGGACAGGCCCTCTTCAAAGGAGTTCAGGGATGTCAGAGAGCCTCAGTGTATGTTCTGACTTGTCACTCTTCGACCTAAGAGGCTTCATTTGAAAATGAGCTACAGTAGAACATATTAAAAAACTGTCCAGTGTAACATGGTCTCTGAACTGGCTAGGACTCTCTGCTCCCTCCATCCTTCCCTCTATGTTTCTGCCTGTTCTCCCTCCCTACCTCTCTCTCCCTCTCTCTTTCTCAGGGCCGAGGAGTCGGGTCGAGCGTCCCCTGTCTGCAGCGAGGAAGGCCTCCCTAGAGGAGCGCGACTCGGAGGAGACCGCGTGCGGGGTCCTCCAGGCCCTGCAGAGGGAGAACAGGCCTATGAACAGCCCAGAGCCCAGGACCCTCAGCCGTACCCCGGTAAGATGGGTAGCGCCAACCGAAGGTATCCCGCGAATGGGTGTCATTTCGACGGACACCACCAGGATGCGCTGTAGTTGGCGTGAGTTTTGTCATGCCCTTGTGATCTACGCCGTAGCGACTTACGTTTTGCACGCCGTCCCTTTCGTTGCTAATCCGCAGGCGAGGAGGGGACGCCAGGCGATGAACGGCTCGCTGCATGGCGACGACGACGACAGAGATGAAAGTGGGGTGACCCGAGCCATGCAGAGAATCACCCTGATGGGGCCCAGGTAGGCTACTGACGCATCAGGGTTCACCCACCACAAGAAGTTAGCGCCTCCTCTACCAATTATAGGGTCTGACGCCTACATTTCTATCCACTCCCTGACTGTCACAATGGAGAAAAATGTATCACTAGACAAGTTTTAATGGTACCCCCGCCTACTGCAGAGAATGAGACGAGGCGTAAGGTGTTCTGGTGTTGGTGTGTGACCGGGCGGGTCCTGAATCGAAGGACACTGACCTCTGTTCTGTGTAATGTGCGCCGCTCCTGCCAGGGGGAGAACACTGTTTACTCACTACAGGACCCATGTTGATGCGGTAAATGTCGAACGGGCAGCGCACGCTGCACCAGAAATTGTATCCCCTCCGACCCGGTCGCTCCCGACAATCAGAACCGTTGTCGGTGGTAACCTAACCTCTCCTGACCTTGAAGCAGCTCCGTTGGCCAGTAATGTGAAGAGTATTAATCAACGCTCTGAGACCGCGGATACGTTGCCGTAGGCACCGAGAAAGAGCAAGGTCAAAGACTATGGACGCGGCGAGAGAGACAATAGAACTGATGAGTAATGGTTTTCTTCCAGGCAACAGCAGCGGCTTCTGAAGGCACTGGAGAAACTGGAGGCGAGCGCGAACTTCGACACGCCTCAGACAGTGAAGGTGGACGGGAGCAAGCCAACGGTGAGTCACACCCATCGGATGTCAGGGGCGAGGGATGACTAAGCGGTAATTAACTTGGTGAGGCAGACGGTGAAGGCGAGGGTTGGGGAGACACGCACACGCCCTCCGCATATATACATATGCCAACACCCACACACCCAAGGAGAGATTCCACAGTGTTCTGATTCTATATCCATAGTACACTGAATGAAGTGACGGATTGGTTTGATAAAATCCTTTTGTTGTCGTGCCACCAGATGAGTTGGTCTTTGGCGGAGACACCGCCTACCCTGTACGTCACCATGGAGATCCTGAGTAACTGGGGGAACAGGGACCAGGTGGGGCTGACCGAGATGCAGTTCTTTGGCCCAGGGAACAGGAAGCTGTATGTGTCACCGCACGACCTAGACATCCGGAACGCCGACTACCCTGGGAACCTCGGAGCGCTGGTCAATGGCAAAGCTAAGGTGAGTCAAGTTCTCACCTTTAACCTTTTAACAGGTAACAGGACCATTGCTCCGAGGTTCCCATTAATATATAACCATTAATAACCATTAATATATAATTTTAGGGGTTGTCTGATGATACCTTGTGCGATTTAAAGACCCCTTTCTTAATGCATTACAAGGAATCATATAACTTCCAGAGCTGTTATTAGCTCTTGTTGTACACGATAAAGCATATTTGATTCCACAGTCTTATTGCTTCAACATCCAACATGAGTCTTCTGTCCATCTCTTAAACGTACGGCTATTCTCTAAATGTTCCTCTTTGTTCTGTGACAACCAGACCACAAAAGAGCGTCACATGTGGACCTGCCCATTCCATCCTCCAGTCCAACTCTACTTCATCATCCGGAACGCGGAGCGCTCTCCAGACTTTGGGATATCCCGGATCAAGATCTGGAACTACAACAAGAGCCTCAATGTAAGAATCGGTCGAAGGGCCATACGGAAACGCTTCTGTAACGCTTCTGTAATGACTCCCTATTCCATAGTGCCTGCCTTCAGACTGAGCCTTGAGATAGAGGCGGCCAGTTATGTCCAGTGGCGCTGTTTTCCCACGGGTCTTTAAGTGTGTACCGTTCATAGCACCTACTGTACGCTCTTCGCCCACAACCAGCAGCCTCCAATTGGTCCATTAGGCCAGTCCTCGTTCGGGGTCACTCCGGGATGATCACCATATTGGCAGCAGGCGCCCGGTGGGGGGGGGGTTGTCTTTAAGCAGTGGCTGCATGAGCTGCCAATCAGCCCAAATGTGGAACAGTGAGAGATTAGCACCGGAGGATTAGTCAGGAGACACCCGGGTTACTGCTGCTGTCGCCAAGGGGACAGACCGGGGGTGCACAAAGACCAGGCAACCAAGTCTCTGGAACCCTACATCATATAGGGAACAGGGTCTGTTTTCACTGACTCCTAGGTAAGGAGATGCGTTCTGCTGTAGGATTCAGGGGGGGATACACTGATATAATGAGATTTAATGGGAGGAGATTGAATGGTCTGGTTTTAGCCATCCACCCTGTGTGTTGGTTAGGAGGCTACTTACAGTTAGCTTCTCTTTTAGCTTGATTGAGCGTGTCGACGCACCTGTGGGAAACAGTCGAGAAATGACATTGGGGGCCTGCAACTAGAAAAGGCTTCCTTGCCAGATGCAGTGTAGACGCATGTCATGTCAACTGGTAGATTTAACCTGACGTTGAATCTTTTTTAGGTTTTGACTTTGGAGTTGTAATAATGTTGTTTTTCTAGACTAAACAGGAACCAGTGTTAACTAAATATCGCTGTTCTTAAAGCCTGAATTGGCTGTTTTGGTCTTTTTCAGGACCTGGATGTTGGAGCCCGGCATGTGAATCTTTATCTCAACAGCACTCTGGTGTTCGAAGGCGAACTGGAGAAGGGCTGCGGGAACCAGGTCTTCGATTACAGTACCAGCATTGACCTCCAGGCCCTTCAAGTGCCCGAGTCCTTTTCTCCCAGCCCCGTGGCGTCCGGCCACAGTCTGCGGGCCACTAGCCCGCAGCGCCATGACGACTGGAGCACGGAGGGGAACAGCAGAGGGCACCACCGGGACCCCAGCCACGGGCCCTCTCTCTCCGACGGGCTAGCCCAGGTCCGGATAGACATGCAGGAGAAAACCTACACTCCCCTCCCACCCATCGCCCCCACCTCCTCGCACCACACCCCCCTTCAGAGGGACTCCTTCGAAGCCGACCTTTCGGACCTGGACCTCCATCCGAAACGGCCGCTGGAGCCGTCAGGTCAGCCCGCGGAGCGCACGGTCACCACCCAGCCGTCCTCCTCCAGGACTCCTCAGTGGCTGCAGCCCCTGGCCCGGAGCTCCCCGGAGGGCTGCGAGGCCGCGAGGGAGAGACCCCTCTGGCTGATACCCCAGCAGTCTGCGGAGCCCAGGTCTCCGCTCCCCCCGTCGACCGCCACCTCGGGTCTCCCGGAGATGGGCTGTAACCCGGGGAGGGTGTGTCGGGGGGCGGACAGGAAGGCGAACGGGGCCCAGTGGGGGGCAGACACTCTGGATCTTGGGGGTGACGTGCTGGAGGAGCTGAGCGACCAGCCCCGCCAGGACCGACCCGTGAGTGGACGCAGGAGCTCGGCCAGGAACAGCCACACCAAACCAGGAGAAGAGCATCAGCGTGGAGCTGGACTGTCCATAGGTAGATAGCCCTGGTTTGACTGCACGCGTCTGCATTCCCTGCTTTGATTCCAGTATTTCTTTACGCCGGAGACAGAATCCTCTGTTGTGCAAGCCTGTTTTGTCTAGCTATCCCAACCCCACTCCTCCCAATAATAATCCCATAATAATCCCTCTTTATCTCCCTGACAACAGACTCCTGGTCAGACCCTTTAGGAATGGGTTGTTTTCGCCAAATCAGGAAACACGCACACGCTTGTTTATCTATGCTTGTGGGGACCTTAATCCAGAAATCCATGTTTTTTATTATCTCACCATGAATCTGACCTTAACCTCAATTACCTAACTTTTCTGCCTACACTTAACCTAGTCCTAACTCAATTCAATGTTTTTCCCTAAACCTAACCCGAAGCAGGAAATCACATTTTCCCAAGTGGGGATCTGCCATAAAATCCTTGTGGAGACGGATTCTTCAGTGTCAACACTTGTACAAATAAACGTGGCTCACACACACACACACACGCACACACACACACACACACACACACACAGACGCTTACACACTGTCACACACACACAGAGAGATGTGCACACAGAGAGAGCTTGTGCTGATCTTGTCTATTGTTAACTTGTCAGCGTGAAGTAGGTCATAGACTCTTTACCCAGCATGCCACCAGCTGTCGTAACAATTAAATGTAACAGTTAGATGAACATTACCATAAACTGTATCTTCTACATATCTGATAATCTAGTAGAAACCCTACTACTACGAAGTAGAAAACAGTTCCAAAATAAGCTCGCTTTCTTCCCCATTGCACTTTCATGTCCTCTGTGCATTACAGTAGTGTGTGTTCTGCTCCCCCAGAGGAGCCAGGTTGTGTATCGGGGAGCAGCAACCGGAGGCATCAACGAGCCTCCCGGGCCCAACTCCACAGCCAGCAGGACCAGGACCACACCCTCATGGAGTCCTGGGACTCCCTCACCAAGTTCAACCAGTGCCAGCGCGGTCGCATCTCCAACATGGGCTTGGAGGGCGACATCTTCGACGAGTTCCTCCAGCGTTCCTCCAGAGCCGTCGCCGCGGCCCCTTCTGCCGGCCCGGGAGGCCCCGCCTGCGGCCCCTCCCCTCCCCCCTTCCGCCTCCCCTCTGCCGCCCCTCACGGGGGCCTCTGCGATGACCCGGAGGACGACGCCTCCGGCGAGCTGGAGCGCGAGGAGGAGTTTGAGATTCCGGTCCTCCCGTGCGGTCAGCGCTTGGTCATTAACATCCTGTCCACGTGGGGCGACCGCCACTACGTGGGCCTCAACGGTCTCGAGGTGTTTAGCTCCAGCGGTCAGCCCGTCCGGCCCACTAACATCCGCGCCGACCCGCCCGACATCAACGTGCTGCCCGCCTACGGCAAGGACCCGCGCGTGGTCACTAACCTGATCGACTGCGTCAACCGCACGCAGGACGACATGCACCTGTGGCTGGCGCCGTTCACTCAGGGGAGGAGTCACGTCATTTACCTGGAGTTCGCCGAGCCGTGCCAGGTGGCCATGATAAGGGTGTGGAACTACAACAAGTCCAGGATCCACTCGTTCAGGGGGGTGAAGGAGGTCGAGATGCTGCTGGACGGGAGGTGCATCTTCAGGGGAGAGATCGCCAAGGCATCCGGGACACTTTCTGGAGGTACGGAAGCATGAGTGAGGGACTGTTTTTCGCTTTGGACGCTCAAATGCCTCCCGTGGTTCTATAGTTTTACTACTGGAAGCCTTCGCTAGGTCTTAATGTTAGGAGCTGCATGATCATTAGCAATTTGCATTATAGACATGATTTAAATCAGTGGTTCTGACTTGGGGAACCAAATGTACCCCGATTGGTTCATTTGCTACCCTATATTCAAAATTGTAGCGGTGAAATGACAACTTATATTTGATCAAAGAACCACAACATTTGTTCGGTGACAGAATATGCTTAGTGCCTTTGTTGCCCATGCATCAAAACAGGGGTTTCCAGCCTTTTCTAGAATGAGAGCTAAAACAACTAAGAACAATGAAACATGGCACAGCTTTGTTCTAGTTTTCAAACAGCCTAATTCCTCTCTGCTGTTGTCATACAGTGGCTCTGAAAAGTATTCAACACCCTTGGACATTTTGTGTTACAACAAGAAATCAAAATTGATTTAATCAGGTGTTTTAGTCCATAATGTTGAAGTAAAAAATAAAATCTGCAAATTGTTTTAAATTAAATGCGAATATGAAACAGAAAAGAATTGATTTCGTAAGTATTCACTCCCTGGCTATGATATACCTGAATGAGCTGTGGAGCAACCAACTGTAGAAGTCACATAATTACTTGAAGAAAGTCCACCTGTTTGAAATGGTGTTTCACATGATTTCAGGTTAATACGCCTGTCTCTGGGAGGTCACACAGTTGGTTAGTACAATTCCTAACAAAAAGATGGCATCGTAAACATGTTGCCCTCTACTTTTGGTGTTGCATATTAATGATAGGAGTTTCTAGCCTTGGTGTTTCTGTGCTGAAAAGGTTTCTCATTCAGAGTTGTGCTGACCTCTCTCCAGGTCTGGACCAGTTTGGCGATACCATCCTGTTCACCACAGACGATGACATCCTGGAGGCCATGTCGCGCTACGACGAGACGTTCTGCAGGGAGGCGGGGGATTCCGAGGGGCTGGTTGGGTATGAGGAGGCGCTGCAGAGGCCCCGCACAGCCGACGGCGAGGGGGAGGAGAGACCCTTTACTCAGGCTGGCTTCAGACCCGAGGACGACCTCGCTGTGAGTTCAGGACCAACTGGGACTGGGGACCTACAGTGGGGAGAACAAGTATTTGATACACTGCTGATTTTGCAGGTTTTCCTACTTACAAAGCATGTAGAGGTCTGTAATTTTTATCATAGGTTCACTTCAACTGTGAGAGACGGAATCTAAAACAAAAATCCATTGTATGATTTTTAAATAATGAATTTGCATTTTATTGCATGACATAATTATTTGATACATCAGTAAAGCAGAACTTAATATTTGGTACAGAAACCTTTGTTTGCAATTACAGAGATCATACGTTTCCTGTAGTTCTTGACCAGGTTTGCATACACTGCGGCAGGGATTTTGGCCCACTCCTCCGTACAGACCTTCTCCAGATCCTTCAGGTTTCGGGGCTGTCGCTGGGCAATACAGACTTTCAGCTCCCTCCAAAGATTTTCTTTTGGGTTCAGGTCTGGAGACTGGCTG
>JACXGI010000002.1:191366-235214 GCA_016801175.1 Esox masquinongy
TTGCCCTGGCTGTGTGTTTCGGGTCGTTGTCATGCTGGAAGACCCAGCCACGACCCATCTTCAATGCTCTTACTGAGGGAAGGAGGTTGTTGGCCAAGATCTCGCGATACATGGCCCCATCCATCCTCCCCTCAATACGGTGCAGTCGTCCTGTCCCCTTTGCAGAAAAGCATCCCCAAAGAATGATGTTTCCACCTCCGTGCTTCACGGTTGGGATGGTGTTCTTGGGGTTGTACTCACCCTTCTTCTTCCTCCAAACACGGCGAGTGGAGTTTAGACCAAAAAGCTCTATTTTTGTCTCATCAGACCACATGACCTTCTCCCATTCCTTCTCTGGATCATCCAGATGGTAATTGGCAAACTTCAGACAGGCCTGGACATGCGCTGGCTTGAGCAGGGGGACCTTGCGTGCGCTGCAGGATTTTAATCCATGACGGCGTAGTGTGTTACTAATGGTTTTCTTTGAGACTGTGGTCCCAGCTCTCTTCAGGTCATTGACCAGGTTGTGCCGTGTAGTTCTGGGCTGATCCCTCACCTTCCTCATGATCATTGATGTCCCACAAGGTGAGATCTTGCATGGAGCCCCAGAACGAGGGAGATTGACCGTCATCTTGAACTTCTTCCATTTTCTAATAATTGCGCCAACAGTTGTTGCCTTCTCACCAAGCTGCTTGCCTATTGTCCTGTAGCCCATCCCAGCCTTGTGCAGGTCTACAATTTTATCCCTGATGTCCTTACACAGCTCTCTGGTCTGAGGTTGGAGTCTGTTTGATTGAGTGTGTGGACAGGTGTCTTTTATACAGGTAACGAGTTCAATGAGTGGAGAACAGGAGGGCTTAAAGAAAAACTAACAGGTCTGTGAGAGCCGGAATTCTTACTGGCTGGTAGGTGATCAAATACTTATGTCATGCAATAAAATGCAAATTAATTATTTAAAAATCATACAATGTGATTTTCTGGATTTTTGTTTTAGATACCGTCTCTCACAGTTGAAGCGTACCTATGATAAAAATTACAGACCTCTACATGCTTTGTAAGTAGGAAAACCTGCAAAATCGGCAGTGTATCAAATACTTGTTCTCCCCACTGTATCTAGCACTCCCATATACATGGCCTTTTGTACACACACACACACACCACACTGGCACACGTACACACACCCATCCATTTATGTAATGTTTTTTTTTTTTTATAGATAGGATTTCATAACGCCAGTGTTTTTTAAAATTTTGTCTTAAGTGTAGTCATTTGATTTCTTATTCTATTTCCAGCCAGCAGTTTGTTCTCTGGACACTGATAACAGTACTAACTGGTGGGTCGTTTGTATTGCCTGACGTTTTCAGTTAAAACTCCATCTGAACCCTACAGTCGGCCAGTCACTAGAGACCCTGGAGCAGATCCCAGGAATGTACAGCGGAAAGTGTGAGTGCTTTTAAATGTGTTATTCGTCATTGGTTAATTAATTCCTAATGTTACTGTCCGTTAAAAGCTTGTTTCACTCTCCACACGCTCTCCTCTCTCCGGCTCTCTCTCTCCAGGCCTTAGGATAGAGCTGAGCATGACGTGGGGGGACTCCCACTACCTGGGCCTGACGGGGTTGGAGGTGGTCGGGAAGGAGGGTGACAGCCTGCCTCTGGATCTGACCATGGTGGACGCTTCGCCACGGGACCTCAACGACCTGCCGGAGTACGGCCAGGACACACGCACCCTTGACAAGTCAGCACTGTTTATTTGTGTGTGTGCGCGCGCGCGTATCTTCCCTTGGTTCTATCTCCATAGATCGTTCAAACCAACGGTAGAATGTAAACAAAATGGCTCACAAATGAAATGTGTACCGTTGTCCGACTAACCTGTGAACATCACAACGTCAACAACGAATTTCCATTGAATTCAAGTCTTTATGTTTTTTTCATGTCAATCTATATATAGAAGCACATGCCCACGGGGCCTAGTGCACCTCTCAGTGTCTGAACAGCAGGCTGGTAGAGTGCAGTCAGACTGTGTCTTTAGCACAAGCCCAGTCATGCAAGGGCGTGCCGCAGTGCCCTCGTGGCAGATAGGCTGCAGCAGGCTCCTCTGCATTCAGAACTCGGCTCTGCGCTTCCTTTTCTATGTACACAACCATGCGGTCCCTCTCTCCTCTGTCCAGGCTCATTGACGGGCACAACATCACCACCGACGACCAGCACATGTGGCTGATCCCGTTCTCCTGTGGCCAGCGCCACACCCTGACGGTGAACTTGGGCAAGCACCAGACGGTGGCCGGCCTCCGTGTGTGGAACTACAACAAGACACCAGAGGACTCGTACAGGGGGGTGAGTGACGGTCACCGGATTAGCCACTGGGACGGCACCTCGTTGGTAGCGTAGGGCAAGTATCCTGTCACGGGGAAACCACAAAAACAGTGGATTGTAAGCCTGAGGGCATTTTATTTATCTATTTTGCAAATACAAAATAGATCCACAATGGAGAAAGAAGGGTCAGTGAACTTAAAATGGATAACTGACCATGCTGAAAAAACAAGGCTGAGATCGGCTGCTGGAGAGGGACTGGCTGGCAAGGGCTGATTTCAGCATCTCAGCAGTCTGTAAAAATAAGAGACAAGGTGCCCAGTGTTAGTCCCACTATTTCCTTCTCCCCTTTCTAAACCCTGCCCCATTACCCTTGATGAGAGGCAGGCGTGGAGGATGGAGACGTCCCTCCTAGCTGCCTCTCGGCCGTTCCAGAAGCATTCCTCGCCTCTTGTGGGCCCTCCCAACACACCCTCTCCATGGTCCTGAACCTCCAGGACGGGCATGCCGTCGACGTGGTGGCGAGGCGCGCATAAGACTGCAACACCAAAATCCATCTCGTAACCCATAATCGCCGCCCTTTTATGATGGATTTCTGTCGTTTAAAGATGTACACATGGTCAAATGTAAAGTGAAGTCATTATGATTTTCATCTATGCCATTGTCCGTATTGGTTTATACACAATATACAATTACTTTATATTCCCCTTAACATAAAACTTCATAGATCTTTGAATATTGACCGGGGATATATTGTTTTAGGGGAGGTTCCCTTTTTCCTCCACAGAAACACAGTTATGTTTATTAGTATTCTCATTTGTGACATCCTTAGTCCTGTGTTCTGTAGGTGAAGGTGATCCATGTGTCCCTGGACGATACAGTCATCTCTCCAGCAGAGGGCTTCCTCATCAGGAAGGGACCAGGGAACTGTCACTTCGACTTTGCTCAGGAGATCCTGTTTATCGACTTCCTCCAGACCCACAACGCGGCCCTCGACACCAAGCGTACAGAAGAGAATTCTGTCGACACACTTCAGTGGGTACTTGTAGGCCGCTCCGGGCTCCGTTGTGTTTGTGCCATCTTGCCAATGGGCTGGAACCATGGTAGCTGTAGTTTTAATTATTGGCTCTTGTAATTTGGTCAACCTTTTTGGTTTGTTTGTTTCAACCTGTTAGTTAACTGCCTTCAACTGGTGACCCAGGTCATAATTAGTCCCTGATTAAGAGAGGATGAAGTGTTTCAGCTGCCCAGGAATTCAGTTACGGTTTGTGTTGTGTGGTTTTCAGGTCTGGTTCTACGAGACAGGAGCAGGCCAGCATGGACTACGAAGCCCCTGTCATGCCTTGCGGGTGTATCCTTCCACCTACTGCTCACAAGAAGTAGTCCCACAGAATTCCCTATATACGTTGTAAAACAGCATATGTATAATTGTGTTTTTTCTCTGGGATACTGTGAATCTGAACGGTCACTAAATGACACGGAGTTTATCCTGGGTGTGTACCCGGCTCTCTTCCTTGACCTTTGACCCACCAGTCATCTTCCAGCTGCAGCTCCTGACTACCTGGGGGGACCCCTACTATATCGGCATGAATGGCCTGGAGTTCTACGACCAGAACGACCAGAAGATCCCCCTCAGTGACAACAGTATCCTACCTACAGTGCTAGCAGCACACACACACACACACACGAAGAATCACTGCTGCTGAAATCTACACTTACGGCCTGGTCCCCACATACAAGCGTGTGAGTAAAAAATAGATCTCAAGTCTACCTCAGGGTAGGGTTATTGAAGGTGGCTCTGGGGCAATAACGGTTTAATGCCTGGGACAATTAGGGTTAAAGGCAGATTGGCAGATCTCCATGACAGCTGAGGGTTTTGATCAGTCAACCTTTCGAATACTGGCCCAATACTTTAAACACTAGGCTTAAGAAATCCTAGGTCCTGGAAATCCATAGTGTGCAGGCTTTTGTTGTAGCCCAGCATTAAAACACCGGGTTCAGTCAGTTGAGCTACTGTGGAAAAGCTTGCTGTAGTCGCTCCCTGGCTGCATTTTGGAAGCCTCGCCTTGTTCAACAATTAATTTCCTTTCATTTTAATCCTCACCTTAAACACTCTGCTAACATTATGACTAACTGACACCAAGAAGTTCATTAGGTCATCCTACAACATAGTGGAACATTCCCTGGACTAATTATGGTGAAATGTAGAATGGGGAGATGGAAATTGCTCGGGTAATTCCATCGTCGTCAACAGTTTTGAGTGCATTCTGTAACAGTGCTTCTCCTAGACATTGCGGCGTTCCCGGACAGTGTGAATGTCCTGGACAGTGTGAACGGGGATGTGAGGACTCCGGACAAGCTGGTAGACGGAGTGAACAACACGCATGACGGCCGACACATGTGGCTAGCCCCGGTGCTCCCCGGACTGGTCAATCGCGTGTACGTCATTTTCGACCAGCCTGTGACCGTTTCCATGATCAAACTGTGGAACTACTCCAAGACGCCTCAGAGAGGGGTAAAGGAGTTTGGGGTAAGTCTGTTCTTTCTCCTTTATTGCACTAACACATACCATATTTATCATGGAACCAGATCTTAGGAGCTGGGAGCTGAGCCGAACGATGTGAACCTAAGACAGAATGGACTAAAATAGCATTATTAGAATTATTTCCATTAAAGATGCGTTGCAGTTTCAGCCACTGGTGTAAAAGCGGAACTATCAAGCCAGAAACGATCCAAAATGTCTTTCAGATCCAAAATATCATGCCTTACTGAGGTATGATAGTGATTCTTCTTATTGTTTATGCACATATAAACAACATATTACACATCTAGCCCAAAATGGGAAGTAAGAAAATAAAATTCAGAAAAGTCCGGGACTGCGTCTTTAACCTTGACCTAAACAAGAATCTGTTCTCTTGCTGGAAATAAACAGTATTAAAAGGCTGAAGTAAGGTGTATGTGTGTCTGTTTGTCTGTGTGTGTGTCTGTGTATGTCTGTCTGTCTGTCTGTCGGTCGTAGCTGTTAGTGGATGACCTCCTGGTGTATAACGGCATCTTGGACAGCGTGAGCCAGGCGGCGCGGGGCATCGTGCCCTCCTGTGACCCGCTGGTGCCCTACCACACTATCCTCTTCACCGACAACGCTCAAATCACCCACCGGGAAAGGAACACTGTCATCAGGTAACCTAGCAGGGGATTGGCCACCGCAGACTTGCATGACAAACCGATTCGCTCGGCTGCCTGTCCATCAAAGTTCACGCGCATGATGTGCATGCGCATATGTTTGGCTGCTTGTCCAACAACTCACACACGTGCTCATTCTGTTATGTCGATCTGCCATTTGACGGGTTGATAGAGGCAGGTTATGAAGTCGTTTACCATGTTCGTTTACCATATGTATGACGCATGTGGACAGGAGACTGCCCGTACCGCAGGGTTTCTTCAACGACCGACGTTTCTTGTTAGTCAGAGCTTCAAACGATTGGCATTGAAGTCTTCCAATTTGTGACTCGTGTTGAACAAGGATATGCTCTCTCCACTCCAGCCCCCGAGGTAGCAGACACCACAATCCGAAACAGTGAGTAATAGTACTCTCATTAGCCTTGTGTTAGTCAGTCCCCCCCAGTGGTTGATTTGTGTCATTACAGGTTGCATTCGTGTCTCCTAGTACCAACCAATGTCCTTGTCCTGCTGCTCCACCAGGCTATAGCTTCACTGTAGGACAGAGCACTTGGACCTGCTGGCTTCAAGCTTCAGTTTCTTGTCTTGTCCGTTGTCTTGTGTTGTGTCCCCTACTCCAGCCTTTTCACACGCCTGGGCGCTTTGTGCAGAGACACGAGTAAAACTGTTTGGTTTTTCCTTTTCCTGTTTTGGTTTTGTTCCGCAGCAACTATGTGGAGGACCAAGATGTGAAAATGACTAATGAGAATCAGATTGTCCATCACAACAAGAAGAAACAAACAGCTGATCCAGGTAGGGAAAGCAATTCAGGCAGAGCATCCAAAATACCAGGTATAATACAATCACCAATTAGACACAAATGAACCGTTTTCAGGTAGCAGGTAGCCTAGCAGTAAGAGAATCCAACTAGTTACTGAAAGGTGGCTTGACTGAATCCTTGAGCTGGCAAAGTGATCCGTAATTGCTCTCAGGTTGGTGCTGTAAATGACAGTATGTTCTCAGTCCACTTACCTGGTAAAATACACGCCAGTTAATTTGCCTGATCAAAAACAATAGGGGGAACATTCAAATGAAATCACAGATTTCATTGTCTATTTTTGTATGCGTAAACCACCCATTTTCTTTGACATTAACCAAAACCATATTTGGTTTCCCATCATGCAGCACTCCGGCCTAAAACCTGCATGACAGACATTGGGAAGCTCGGGAAACGCAGGTATTGACCGACAGACGGACTGGCGGACAGAGGATCGGACGGATGGACATGGAGTCCCGGTGGTCGAAAAAGGGGCACCGAAAACCAAGGGATAAAGGTTTACAGACCGTATCTGCACTATCCTCTCTGGGGACTTGTAACCCAAAGCCTTGATCAGCTCCAAATTAAACCCATTCACATTGTCGCCCATCAGTCATTACACCGTAGGGAACTGTTGCCTAGTGACTGCTTCAGATGAGGACACGTTGGGGGGGGGGGGTTGTATCCATCCACCCACAGGACTGGCTGTCCACTTTCTGGTTGGATTGGTCCATGACACTCTGATCGCTCGCCAGACTCCCGCAGATGCATAGGACCTGTGTAGTGAAGCATTGCGGTAGGACAAAATCGCATAATACTTAGTACCACATCAGACATATAGTATTTTGTCTAGAACACCGTCACATGTATAGAACCTGTACAGTAGCTCCCTGTGATTGTCCTTTCCACGGTGTCAGGTTAAACCTATAGAAGGCTGCTATATCGGCCCTCCTTGTGCCTAGTCTTACTTCAACTGCTCCTCGTAATGTTGTGCTGCATTCTCCTGGTGACCACAGTGCACCGACACTAACAGATCAACTCTGAGGCATCAGTTACACGTGTAGTTGTGTTCATGAAAACCCCAGTGGGCAAGACCTGAGCCTAGTGACATAACACCTTGAGTAAGGCACCCGCATTGTGCACCGACCAACGTGACGGCTATGCAGTAAACCAGTTCATATTTAAGTGTAATGTATCACAGTCTAATTGTTTTTGTAGGTAGTGGATGGGGTTTTGGACCCTTTAAATGTGGAGAAACGCAGTTGAGAGTTTGACTCGTGTAACAGAATCAGGTCAAGTATTGATCACATTGGAGCAATAGGTCAGATGCAGTGTTGAGCCACTCTAGGTCACTGCAATTGCTTAACACATTACCAGTACACTTGCTTCTTAAATGTAACTTTTGCATTTCTGAAAATATGAATATATACTATTTTTTTGATTGATATATTGGTGAACTTATAAACGTTCAGCACCTGTTGTTAGAAAGACGTTTGCAGACTAAGTGACCTTTTCAGTGAAGTTGTTTCATATGAACATTATTCTTAGAAACCATTTGTTGGCCATTTGTTGCAAAAGTTGTAACGTAGTTAATCATAAAAGTTTATTTGGAGACAGTATATTACCGTGTGAACAACACATTTGCTTTCAGGTGAAAAACACCTCATAATATGTCACTTAACTTCATATTTAATATGCAAACACTGAAAACATACCTCAATAGAGAAGATCTGATCTTTAATAAGGGACATTTGCTGAACTCTTGTTTTATCTCTAACGTTTGAGTATATTCCATAGTTGTTGTTATATTCCCATACCAGTAGTATTTTGTTGCATGGACAGTTTGTGACTCCAGGTATGCAGACGTAGAAAGGTAGACCCTTGTGTTTTTATGAGGATTTGCTGCTTTGTTGAACCACACAATAGCCTATTTCTTACAATAATATACTGTGTACCTTTGTATGTGACAAGAAGTTTCTTTTTAAATGCAGTTTTATGTATTTGATTTTAAAATGTCTGTCAGCAGGTATTGGCTTTTTTCCCAATTTAGGCTAAATATTGGGAACACACTGCACCTTAGTCATGCTTTAAGTGATAGTGGCTATAACTCTAGGTGTGACATTACCTGTTGAAATATTGTAATTATTTTTTTAATCTTGCTCAAATAAGGGTATATTTAACACAGGCACATTTTCAGTAAATAAAATAAATGCCTTCAAACCAAGGGACATTATTTGTCTTGGTGTCATCCAATGCTACTTTTCATCAATGCAAAAAAACTAACAAACAAGAGCGACTGTTTGATAAATATCGCCTGAGACACTTTAATGCAAAATCTGCAATATAATTCTTCACCTTGATTAGGAATGACTGTGATATTCATTTGTGTGTTCACATTCCAGAAGAGCAGTAGAGGTAAGTTAGTAGAGAATCAACCCAAGTTTCTACCACTTGAACAAACATTTTGTCATGAAGACCACTTCTTTGGAGATGCCACTTAAATTTTCCCTGGGAACGTCCCCTCTGCCCTCTGGTCATCCCATTTCTGGATCTGGTGGACAAACAAGTCAAATTAACATTGACAGACCATAGAATGGACTAGTAAATTAATGAGAATGTTCACTTCACAGACCATTTATCTTTTATGGTTTTTATTGGATTTGGACGATGATGTACTATTTGTACAATATGTAACCATTTGTCAGATACTGTTATTGAACACAGACTAGGTCAATAAACTTTAAGAAATTGCAGATGTTAAAAATAACTAAAGAGTAACGAGTTTGACAGCCACCATTGTATATTTGCTGGACTAGATGGGGGTCTTTCTGTTCTGTTTTTGCTTGAAATGTTTGTTCTTCTCTTCTGTTTCTATTTTCAATCAATCACATTTATTTAAAAAAAAACTTCTTTACATCAGCAATTCTCACAAAGTGCTTTTACCTATTTTCAGTTATTTGCCAGGGGAAAAGGGGAAAAGAACCCCCCCTTATAAGAACACACATATATAGTAGTTACTGTATTGTTTTGGTCTGTCTCTGTGTTCTATTCATTTTAAATAAAATAATGCAACATCAGTGAACAAATCAACTCAAATTGCTATAAATTTGACTTTTAAACCAGTCACACCAAAGTGAATAAGAGTTACCAACAGGCCTACTTCAGAAATCCATTCCAATTCACTTAAAGACTTTTAGCTAATGAAAAGGTATGCCTTGAAAGCATTTACCCAGGACATCGGACACAATGATTTGTAGACCCTCTTATACCAGTCACACGGGGCAGTGTCGACTCCTTTGGCATCCAGGGATTTTTGGCAGCGATGATAATCTACAAATACAGCAAAAACATGGAGATGTTTTAAAAAAACTTTGAGTTTAGTCAAGTCAGTGGATTACAGTACTCTGAAATGGTTGAGGTTATGATCTTTAACCCTTAGATAGCTGGACCTACAGGATTAACATGGCCTAAGGAGACCCTAAATAACATTGTTTTGCCTATTGTAAAATGTCTTTTGCATCACAAAATGCCAGAAGTAACATACGGTGTGAACATTACAGTGACTATATTATATGAATAGTTTTACTGAAAAATGTGTAGCTATGGGCACCGACCGTTTCTGGACATCATGACCATTTTTCATGCATTGAATTTTTCGAAATTAACATTTGGTAAAATATTTCTTTAGTAGACAGGAACTTTCTGATTTGTCTTTACAAAGATTAGTCAACAGATGGTGCTAAAGTGTTTATTATGCTTTTATATGGAAGACAGTGGTGTTCTTTAATATATTGATCATATAGACACTTTACCAAGTGTTTGAAATCACTTATGTATATGTAATATCAGGCTTGAAATGTATCACCTTTGAAAAGTGGTTGACATTCTAAAACAGCAGTTTTCCACTGGCAGATGATAAAACAGGTGCAGAATAAAGAATGTGTCTGCATTACCACACTGGTCCTTGACTTTGACCTTTTCAGTCTAGACTTACCCAGATAGTTGTAGAAGCAGTTCCTCGTCTGGTTTTGGTTGGGGAATCTTGCGTCAAAAGGAGCAGTGCGGTAGTTCTGAAGCTTTGTCGCAATATCCTCAGCCATTATTAGGTCTGTGAGGAAAACATGCTCAAATGATGAGAATGTAAGAAAATGGAATTTATCACACCAACCTTATAGCCTATCTTGAATTGTCTACAACCTAAGTAGCCAATCAATTTAGATCCTTAATATGTGCAATTATGCCACGATAACTGTAGTGATCCTTGCGGCACTGAGCAATGTACATTACATTTCCCAAAAAGTGCTCCCTAGAGATGCAATGCGTCGGCGTTTGGCTGTCACGCCTCTACGCTCCCCACTCGCTTGGCTCGCTTGAAGCCCGCCTTTTAGAAACGCTAATACAATAAAAAATCTTTACACATAATGTACGGTAACAATCCTACGTTTGGACACACCGATTCAAGTGAATGGTTCTGTGTAACACAGATAATGTCGCTACCATCAACTGGCTTCAAAATGCGTGTCGATTTTTAGTAAGAAAAAAATACATCAATAATGTAGGCTATGTCATCGTTGCATACATATGTGCATTGGAGAGTGGAGTTTGGATAGGGTTACGTGGGGTGCCACAGTCCTAATAAAGCAAAAATGATACTCTGCACTTAATACGCTAATTACTATTTTGATACAGTATTCCAATACAGTGTCATAAGGCATATTTCAGCTGAAAACAGAAACAAATTTCAAGTATTAGGCTATTTTCTAGTCAATATTATACATTTTCATCCATATGCATTTCTACCATTACTGTAGGCTACATGTTTTTCAGTTGGCCTAGTCGTTGCACACGACAATGTATTAACTCACAAGACCGGCATGAGGAAACAAAATAACCGACGCTTTTGCTCATAGTTTCATTTTCAGAAGTTTCTCAATGACGGTTAATAAAAATATTTCATTATTTCTTTTCAGGTAAACAAACATGATATTGGCCCAAATTCACTTCATTTAGATTTTGGCCCGTATAACGAAACAAATATTAAGGCCTACCTTTGCAAGTGCAGCGTTGTTCAAATGACTTTCCTACTAATGAATAACCCAGCACGCGCGAGCAACATTCACTCGGCTGATTGGAGTGCGCCCTTACGCGCGCGGTTGCTGTGGATATCCGAGCCGTGCAGTCCTATCAAAGCGATATGGCGGACGTAGGTCACATTGGAATTACTCAGTCACTTTATCGTACGCAAGATCCATCACACTCAACGAAATATACATATTTGAAATTCTAATTTTCCTAAAACTGAGTAATTCACATAAGTTGACAATTTTTTGGCGATATTATAAATGGATGACAAAACATGATACCCTACATTTACAGATGTGGAAGTTGCAGCTGAGTAGGTATTGACCATCAGTAAGTCATTAATACCTAGCCCAAACAGTTTTAGAAAAGACGAAAAAATGTGTTATTTCTAGAAAGATCTTATATTTGGACCGTAATCGTTTTTTACATTTATTACTTTAATGTTTATAAATCGTCTACATTTTTATTATGAAGAGAGAAAAATGAATCAGAGGGGGAAAAAACATGGTCTGATCGCAAACCAGCGCATTAAACTGTCATATTAGACCCCCTGCAGCGAGTGAACCGTCCAGACTTAACGGTTTACTTAGTTCTTGTGGTATAAAACGCAATATGCAGCTTTCCATGACAGCATATTGACTAATTAGTCTAACTGAGAGCCGTTCTATTATTTTGGGGCACAATATATGCAGGTCCACTGTTAGGTCCCAATTGTGTTGTCATCGATTTCCTTGTGACCAATATTTGTATCGATACCTATAGGCTACGCATCCTTACAGTCTGAGCTGGTTTAATCGATCTGTCGGTTTGTAAAGCAACGTGTTACCCTGCATGCACTACTCATTATGTCAAAAGGAATCTAAAAGGAATCTAAAGAAACTGTCATCCGTGTCAATACGTTTCTCGAAATCTTCACTAATTACACTTTCACTTTTCTACAAGTCTGCTCCGTATAACGCGAGACGGCCTAAAGGTGAACCCCATTTTGCGGCTTCTATTCTAGTGTCCATCAACTAGAAATATGTAAGCTCTAGTTACATTCTCCTCTCCCCCTCAACAAGCAGCATGTCCTAAATTAAGTAGATTAGATCCCTCAATACACGTCATGGGGAAATATCATGCCAACACACTCAACTTCGGTGGGACGTGACAGAGCGCTCGTTCTTTCTTCACGCCCGGGCAAAACATGTTCTGCGCATGCCAGTACACAGCTCAGTGCGGAAACTGTATAGGCTATATATGCTACACAACATGTCTATAGATACAGAAGAGCGAACGTAGTAAGACTGGACCGACCCCTCGTGCGTGCATGGGATTCAGATTTTCTCTCATTTGTTTGCCATTGATTGTTTTTAGATCTTCATCCGAAACAAAAATATTAAATAATCGGAAACAATTGAGCAATTGCTGATATATTTTGCCTATATTCAGACTAGGAACGCCTGCATGACATTTCTTCATTCACTTACACAAGTCATTTTTGTACAATCATTTTATTTTAATATTTGAAATTCCAACAATTAAATAATGAAATAAAAGTCAAATAAGAAGGAAAAATAGTTCCAGAAGGCTGGTCGAAATGTTCAATATATTAATATAATGCAAACAATCAAAACTCACTTTCCATACATGATAGTCTGATTAGATAGATTTGGGCAATGAAGCCTTTCAAAGTACATCAATCCTGCGGATATTTTTATGTCACTGTTTGAGAAGGAAGTTAAAGGTAGTTGCACCAGCCAATCTAAACTAGTATGAGAAATCATCAGAAGTCTGCAGACTTCAATTCTAATGTTTTTGCTAGTAAACAATTGAGCTAATGCTAGCTCACCACAGTACCTCCTACAAACTGCACACAGGGGCATAACATGTTATCCAAAAGATAATCTGACTGGGGAAGTCAATTAAGGGCCTAGTTACCAAAATCACAAATTACCCCTTTAAGGAATAAAAAGTTTCCAAAAACTGATGGAAAAAATATGAGCATGAACTACTTTATTATGTAGCCCATGAGTAACTTGCAAAATTATACTAGCTTAATCTCTCTCCCTGTCATCTTTGGCCTGAGTTGAACATCAACACACAGCACAAACAGATAACCAGAAACATTACATTTCCAAGGCTTGAGTCCCTTGTACAAAGTCTACAGTTTTGTCAATGTGCATTTAGAAGACCCTAATTTACAGCAACTTGGAATAGCACAGTACCACGTACCAGTTTATATGATTGTCATCTAATACAGTACCTATAAGGCAATGACATTTCATACATAGAGCCACTTTTTTTGCAAATCATCCACACTTAAAATCATGTATACACATCTTTACAGAGCTTCAAGTTGCTAGAGCAAAAACTAGCCTACAGTGTGGCCCTTTAGTTGTGCTTAAATACATTAAGCTACCTCAAAATACCTGTTTGGTATATTAGTACTTTGGCAAGTATTTCAGTTATTAGATGTATAGACCAAGAAAAAGTCTTCCTCCAGCAAGAGGCATGACCACTTGTGCGCTAAGAAAATGGAGCTTTGCAGCGATGCTCAAAAGTGCTTGGTTGCGAAGATAAATGTGACCTGAACAAAAGCTGTTTCTAATCACGAGACGGTCGGTGCCCATTGCTACACATTTCGTTTGTTTACAGCGATAACGGTTGTCATAGCTATTATGACGTACAAATTTGAAATATATTAGCGCTACTGTTTTCATGGTAAGACCAGACCGTCACTCGGCGCTGAAGCGCAGTCTTTGGAAGGCCTCTTTGATGTCCTCGTCGGTGTCCTGACTGCTCATGGAGCCGATGTGGAGGACCCGGCTGTCGGGGACGTCCCGTTTCAGCTTCCGCTTGCTGAGGACCACGGTCCCTGTTGCCCCCTCGTGTCCAGTCAGCAGGATGTAGCAGGCGTGGCGACCCCGCTCCAACAGGGTGGCTGGGGTGAAGCAGGAGGATGTAGCAGGCAGGAAACACAGGGACAACAATGAATTTACCACCCGGAGAACAGTCACTAGCTGGTCGTCCTCGCGTCATCAGACCTTCTCAATTCAACGCCTGCCTTCTCAAAGCACAGAGGAGAGGATCCTAGGTCCCTCCCACCGTCTTCCTCCAATAATATTTGAGGAGTTGAGGAATTAAGTAAACAAGGAAAAGGATATGCATTTTGTTTTCTTTCAGTTGTAGTTATGTACCCTGTATATAGCGTTTGGTTAAATCACGCAACTCACCTTTAAATGCAATGATGTGGTCCAGAACGTTACTCTTCTCCAGGAGAACTCTGGAGTAGTGGGGGTACAGCAGGTAGGAGCGCCGCTCCAAACCCAAAAGGCTCTGAATGGAACACATCTCATTTAGAAACCGGTCTGCATGGCTGGAGAATACCACTATGACCCATGGAAATATGACCAACCAGGATCTGGACCCAGATCTTCTGCAAGGCATGACATTGTGCTATCCCACAGAGCTAAAGCCTGGTCCCAAGCACAAAGATGTAATGAGATGAATATATCACGTCACATTGAGGCCATTGTACTTGCCGTGGAGTTGACCTCTGAGGGTATCAACCCCCAGAACATAAACACAGAGAAGGAGTTGATGGTGTTGACTGAGGCTGGCTTGGGTGAGTTGGGACTGGCCATTAGTTTGACCTCCCACAGAGTGGCCCCGGTCATTCCATCCAGGATCATCACCTAAAATACACCCAGACAAAAGAAGTTGGTACAGCAGGAGTCCATGTTGATGTCTGTTCTATTCCTTCTAAACTGGTCCCAACTAACCCTTTTAGTGCGGTTTCCAATATCCTCCTCAACCACGATGTCTGGTGTGCCGTCTTTGTTGAAGTGGCCAAAAGAAGGTTCACTGAGGAGAGAGGTGAAACAGTAAAGTGAACACTCTCCCACTTAGCTGTTGGCTTAAGTACCTTCATTATCATAGTTTTTACAGATATTGTAATCCATTGTTTCTACCTCGAAGTTAAGGACGGTCTTGCATGGTCCCAGTTCGGATACGTTTAACTCTCCAAAGTAAAGATTACCTGGATGTTTGTCACTACTGCAAGACTGAACTTGCATTTCACAACAGAACTTCATTTATGCTGCAACATTCGAATCGGAAGCATTCATTCACAGAGGAATCGGAATCAGTCATACAGAGGTTAGGTTTCCATTTAGCTACGATAGCGATGTGTGTTAGCTAGGTAGCCGCAGATTACAGTATGTGTGTAGTCTAGGTTTTCTACCGCGAGGGTGGTAGGAAATGCACAGTATGTCAGCTTGTGGGGCTGACTAACTGCTAGAAGTTTTATTTTAAAATTAGTATTAACGTTTGTGTCAACTTATCATTAGGAAGCGATGGTCACATCTGCTATGAAACAAGATGTGATTTTATAAAGGCTAATGTTTTACAACAATGTGCTTCTTAGATAGGTGCTTTCTCACTCATTCCCTACTATCCCTTGAGCAATGAAAGTCCATTTTGCGTAATATTATTTGCTAGGTATGATGTTTTAATAAAAAAAAAAGAAAATTAATTCCGTCATTAAGCGTGAAATGCAATTTATTTACGGTGTAATGTATTGCAATACCAATCATAACCAAAACACAAGCAATGAAGGATTTGTAATAATTTTATAAATATCACGCAGTTTTGTTTTAATCCAACACATTTAACATAGTCACTTTTATCAGAATAACTTGATAAATCATTAGAATGATTTATCGAATAGTTGACAGAATACTTGATTACAAATATAGTCATTAGTGACAGCTCTAATGCAATCATAATCTGTTGTCCATATATGTCAGTGTGTTTATGCTAACAACATATTTTTCAGCCAGAGATGCATATGAATTTGTTCAGAGTCGCCTACGTCTTTATTCTAAAACAGGTCTTGTCACAAAAACAAACGCATACATTCTGCAGCTACAAACTCAAAATACACAATGTATATTCAGAGTTTCTATAACATAAGGATGGTTTTGATTCGCTATAAAACACCCAGAAGCTATCTATCAATCAATCTATGGGTCACAAAAATGTAAGAACGAAATGGCTAAAAGGTATATGGAAGCCCATTACTGCCCAAAATAAAATCTACATTTTTTGTGGCTATAAGCACTGCAAAACAATTTATGTTTAAGAAGACTAGTGTTTTCTAAATTAGTTTTATGCACAATAACAGTATCAAATGTTCGTGTATTCTTTTTGCCAGACCGTGTAAGTGGAGCCGGCCGAGAAGAGCGAATGTCTCTTACTAAGTGAGTGAGTGGGTGAGTGATGCAGACGGCCACATATGCAACCGGGGTTCGATCCTCGCCACGGACGAAACAAATTAGGCATTAGGATTTGTTCAGGATAGACTAAAACTTCTCTGGCTACAAGCTACGTAGCTATGTTATGGTAAGCCTAAAATAAAACTGTTTATGGTTATATTGTAATGGACGAACTGCACCAACAAGGAACATATGAAAAACAGCGACATATATTTTTTATTTGTAAAAACCTTTCGCAAACTTGTAAAAAAGATTTGCATACTTGTGACTAACTTGATATTTGGAAGCATGCAACTCATTAATTACACTTGCCAATGTTAAATAGAAAAAGCCATGGCCTGCCAGAGTCCTCATTGGTATCTCCAGTTGAAAACGAAGTGAAACGTACTACCGCAGACAGTGATTAAAAATCAAAATCTTTTTGACAGTTCTAGCGAGTTTTAGTGACAAAACTGAGCGTCCGTATTTTACGTCTGATTCCAAATATCAAGATAGTTACAAGTATGCAAATCTTTTATACAAATACAAAAGTAATTACAAGTGTGCAAAATGTTTTTACAACTACAAAAGTAATTCCAAGTTTGCAAATCTTTTTTTACAAGTGAGCAACATTTTTTACAAATAAAAACTTATGTCACTATTTTACCTTCATACATATTGCTCTCGATTTACATATCATATAGGTTGGCTATTTAACTGTCATTGTTTTCTAAAGAATCGAACAAGCCATGGAGTGATTGGAGTCATTGCTTTCATTAAAGGTACTGTATAGTTAGACTAAAACTTCACTGGCTACAAGCTTCAGTATAGCCACATTAAAGTAAGCCTAAATTAAAACTGTTTATGGTTAAATTGCGATGGACGAACTGCACCGACAATGAACACATTCCTCTCGATTTCGATTTACATAGTGTAGTTCACATAGCGTAGTGGAACCAGCCAGGGAGTGATTGGAGTCAGTTTTCATTACTGCATAGCAGTGTTCCCCAATCCTGGTCCCCGGGACCCAAAGGGTTGCACGTTTTTGTTTTTGCCCAAGCACTCACACACCTGTTTCAAATGTTACCCTACCACTTACACACTTGATTGACATAATCAACCTATCATCAAGTCTTTCATTTGGATCAGGTGTGTGAGTGCTTGGACAAAAACAAAAACATGCACCCCTTTGGGTCCCAAGGACCAGGATTGGGAAACACTGCTGTATAGCTATTAGCTTGCCATCTACAGTAATCTCTTTGTAATTTAACACATGGATTGTAGTGCAGCAACCCTGTTATACCTGCTGTTGGTTTGGATGTTTGCTAACGTAGAGAACTAGTGTCAAGATCCATGAAGTTCTGAATAATTGGTTTCACAATGCAGAAGTAAACAGACACCACATCTCTACACACGTTACACATGCAACAACACCCGCTGTTTAATAAATAGCATAGTGGTTAAAAACAGTCTACTACATAGGAAACTGCGGTTTGAATCCAGTCAGGAACAACCCCATTCATTCCTTCTAATTGTGGGCCGGCAGAACTAGGCTTGCCTGGTTCCTTTTCTTGTTTTTGGGACGCTTACATAGATCCTAAAACACCATATGAAATTGTTTTATCAATCTATGGTATTAACTAATCAGTGTTTATGGAGATGTGGTTTTTTTACCTGAGGATGGTGCTGGTGTTGACCCTCCATAGTGAGCTGAGACTGTCGCCATCCAACATCTCCACACTGCTCCTAGTGACCAGTAGCAGGTTGGACACCCTCCCTGGCTTCCCTGTCCTCAGCACTCGGCTCAACGAACCAGAACTACAGAGGAGAAATGGCAGTCAAAAACAAGACATCAATGTTTTGATGTTTTTTGTATGAAAAATCTTAAATATCTGCTTATGTTGAGGAAACTCAGGAATATGTAACTAAAAGCCTGCAAGTTAAAATGTTTTACACATCGTCATTACACACACACACACACACACACACACACACACACACACACACACACACACACACACACGTTTTGCTATCAAAGTCAGGAAAGGCAGTTAGGTAGCATTAAAAAAATATATATTACACAACCCCTAACCTTTATGCCTAACACCTAAACCTAACCCTGAATGCCTAAACTTAACCCTAAGCATCAAGTTGTTTGCTATATCTTACTCATAGATCGGTACAAGGCCAGAGAAGTCACTGGCTTTGCTCTCCCATTGCTTGTCTTTCTTTAGGCCTTTCTCCACACCAGACTTAGCCTGGGCTGCAATCTTCCACAGGGCAATGGCATACAGGCCTGAGTCTGTGGACAAATGACAACAGTCATATAACATTAACAATATGCTGTGTGCTATGGCCAACTGGCCATATAAAGATAAACATGTTTTTTCCTTTTGGGTTTGGCTTTGCAAATCTGGTTCCAGCAATCTTTGCCCATTCTTCAAGGCCAAAATGCTTAAGTTCTTATGTTGCAAACGTAGAACTGGTTTATTATTTTTTTTATTGTTTATTTTACCATTATTTATACAGGGAGTCAAACCAAGGTCAGTATTTAAGAGCAGAACCCTCACATCAATACAAAAAAAATAAAATCACAAATGAACAGATACACAGCTGGTATTTTAGGAAAACCGTCAAACTTAACAGTAAAAAGGTTAAATATCACAGCTTGTTAACTGCAAATTTTAAGTTTTGCCGCAGATTGGATAGATGTCATTGGCTTTGACTGTTCCATTCTTGGATACTACTTTTCTTCCTAGTTTTTAAACTCCACTCCCGTTTAGCCTTGGCTGTGTGTTTGAGATCGTTATCTTGCTGAAAGTTAAACCTCCGGTCCAAAGTCTCTTGCAGACTGATACAGCTTTTACTTTAGTATTTTCCCCATACTGGTCTGCATTCATCTTAACCTCAGTCCTTATGCGTTTCTCTTCCACTGTAAGGCACCCCCATAACATGGTGCCTCTTAGGGAGATGAACAGTCCGTTTAGAATTCAGCCCATAAAGTTCCACTCTGGTCTAATCCGACCAGAGGATCTTCTGCCACATCTTTGAAGTGTCTTTAAGACAAAATCCAAACATGATTTTATGAGACAGATTTTAAGGAAGGGCTTTCTTTCCGCCACTCTTCCAAAATGCCCAGCGTTCTGGAGCACCTGGGTAATAGTTGACACATGGACAGTTGACAGCATCTACCATCAGCCATTTTATGAGGTTATTGGTGTCTTAATAATAAACTAACAGCAGATCAATTGCAGGCTGTGGGAAATTAGGTCTGCTCACCATTCTGGAGCAGCACATAATCTGATCCTCTTCCTGTTGAATGGAGGAGATGCAAGGTAATCTCAGCTGTGTCCAGAACAACCTCTGAGCCAATCTGATCTCCCGTCTTTCCTGAGAGAATCACCAGCAAAGTCTAGAGAGAAAAGGATTACAATAGCAAAATGTATACAGGTTGATAGAATCCTGGAGGCTTATTTATCAAGCGTGTCCACAGAAATCTGTGTAAATCAAGAGTGCATTTATTTCTACTCGAAGTGGATCAATAATTATTTGCCTGAGAATGTTGGCAAATTCACACACAGCTATGACCATGTGTATGCACAGCGCCAAGTGGTGGAATAAGGGAACTGAAATGTAGACTAGTTCATGCAGAAAACATACACTGCTCAAAAAAATTAAGGGAACACTTAAATCACACACTGGGTCTCAATGAATGAAATACATTAAAGATCAATATCTTTACTGTCCATTGTGTAATTCATTGAGAACAAAATTACATAACGGTCAATGGAAACCAAAATCACCAACCGATTGAGGGCTGGATTCAAACTCACACCGAAAATCAAAGTAAACAATTGAAATCACAGGCTAATCCACCAACTTGTGTGAATTTCATCGTGGCAACTCATAACGTGACTCAGTAGTGTTTATGGCTCCCAGATGCCTGTATGCACTCTCGACAACGTCTGGGCATGCTCCTCATGAGACGGCGGATGGTGTCCTGGGGGATCGCCTCCCAGACCTAGATCAGAACATCAGTGAGCTCCTGGACAGTCTATGGCACTACTTGTCGGCGTCGGATGCATTGATACATAACATCCCAGAGGTTCTCAATCGGATTCAGGTCGGGGTAAAGTGAGGGCCAGTCAATGGCATCAATGCCTTAGTCATCCAGGAACTGCCTACACACTCTGGCCACATGAGGCCGGGCATTGTCCTGCACCAGGAGGAACCCATAGCTCACTGCACCAGCATAAGGTCTGACAGTGGGTCTGAGGATTTCATCCCAATACCTAACAGCAGTCAGGGTACCGTTGGCTAGCATGTGGAGGTCTGTGCAACCCTCCAAGAATATGCCTCCCCAGACCATCAATGACCGAACGCCAAACCGTTCATGCTGGATGATGTTGCAGGCAGCATAACATTCACCATGGCATCTCCAGACTCGTTCACGCCTGTCACATGCTCAGTGTGAACCTGCTCTTATCTGTGAAGAGAACAGGGCGCGAACGGCGGACCTGCCAATTCTGGTGTTCTCTGGGGAATGCCAATTGAGCTGCACAGTGCTGGGCTGTGACAGTTTGGTCAGAAACATGCACACCAACAGCCCGCTAGAGGTCATTTTGTAGGGCTCTGGCAGTGCTCCTTCTGTTCCTCCTCGCACAGAGGAGCAAATACCGGTTCTGCTGCTGGGTTGATGCCCTTCTACGGCCCTGTCCAGCTCTCCTCGTGTAACGACACGTCTCCTGGTATCTCCATGCTCGAGACTGTACTGGGAGACACAGCAAACCTTGCAACGTCACGTATGGATGTGCCATCCTGGAGGAGCTGGACTACCTGTGCAACCTGAATGGGCTGCAGGTACCGCCTCATGCTACCAGTAGTGACAAGGACACTAGCAAAACGCTAAACTTGAGAAGAATCAGTCAGGAAGGACAAGAAGAGAACAATTGTCTGTGGCCACCACCTGCAAAACCATTCCCTTTTTGGGAGTTGTCTTGCTGTTGCCTCTCTAGCGCACCTGTTGTCACTTTCAATTGCACCAAAACAGGTGACACTGATTCACAATTGCTTATGCCTCCTAACTGGCCAGATTGATAGCTCTTAAGTTTAACGGACTTGGTGTTATGTGATGACTGGTGACCTAATGTGATGATTAGGTGTTCCCTTAATTTTTTTGAGCAGTGTATTTTTAAAATGTGTGAATTAAATGTTCAGAAAAATAAAATCATGTTTTTCCATTGCACCTTTCATGCAACGTTTCTTACCAGGCTACAGTATTTCAATTTGACCATGTCAGTGCATTTGTAATGATAAGAATCCATATAAGTAGTCATTGTTAAATTATACTGGCCTCATGTAAACTCATGTAACTTTGAAAATATACTGGTCCCTTTTTATTTGCCATCATGTCTGTTAGAGTAACTGCACAGCCTGTTTGGTAACCCATGATTGTTTTATAGAGTAGTTGTTCGCCATGTGTTCTGACCCCCGAACGTGCAATACGGCCGTCCTGCTGACAAATGGGACACCTGGGGTTGCCGGAGATCATAAAAGCTATGTTGGTCATCTTGTTTCTGTTAATTATGCCCCCCCCCTATGCTTTTTCTGTATAAAAAGTCACTGCTGCCTTTCCTCTGGGTGAAACCACTATCTGATGTGTCAGTGTGTGGATCTCCCTGGCTGTAGTTGTAGTTTGGACCATCTGAATCCAGAACACTGATCACCCAAATGAACATAAAAGCACCATCCAAAGAGCAGTGTGAGAACCGACAAGTCCGCTCAATTTGCAGGTGATATGCGTAAAGGTGCTGCTGAATGAAGGCGGCAGGGCGAACATGATTTGTTGAAGCTGGGAGGTGACTGTTGAAAGACAAAAATTGTCCTAACGCTCCTCTCTTTAGCAAGGTTTTGTTGCTAGTCAAGCAAGCAACAATGGAGCGAGTCAAAAAATAATGATGGCATGCATTCAACATACTTCTACATGAATTTCAGAAAAAAAACTTTTTGGGTTGTGTTGTATTTCATGCTTCAGCAACGTACATTTCCCATGGCCTTGAAGGGATGAGTTTGACTATATAAGGGTAATGGGGCCGTTTTGACATCCAAATAGCCATGGTCGTGCAGTGAGTCAAGTGGTAAGAACAAGTGGTATTTACAATGCCCTCCAAAAGTACTGGCAAAGTGAAGTCAAACTGCTATTTTTGCTGTCCACTCAAGGCATATGAAAACTTGATTAAAAGATTGAGTTAAAAGTAGACAATATTACTGTCAGTGTTTCTTCCCCACAATTAATGTGAGAAAATGATAAAATGCCTTTGTTTACTTCAGAGTGGTCATATACGCCTGTGTGACTGAATTTTCAGCCTGCATCCCATTTTTGCATGTTACACACTATCCCAACACCGCTTACTGGCGTTCTCTTAAAGAGATGTGGCAGTAAACAGTCTAGGGTGGGATGGGATGATTTATTTTTACTACAAATATATTTTAGTCCTGTTATTATGTGTGTGTGAAAATCCTTTTATTTGTCTACCTTTTCCACTACAAGAAGCACATTAACTCAGTGTTGCTGCCTGTTGAAAATGAGAACTAGCATCCTGCACAGCCTACAACATACCCACTGTGGCAGCGAGAATTGAAGACCTTTTTGGACATTTGAAAAGTAATCTTAAAGACAAAGGGAAGTCATTCATTGCCTTCTCAATTGCAATTGATAAGAGCACCGATGTAGCTCAAATGGGAGTATTTTTTCATGGTATTGATACGTCTTTGACCATCAACAAGGAGTTTGTTGTGCTGGTACCAATGAAAAACAACATTTTCTCCAGCCTGGTCCAGGCCCTGGACAGACTGGAGGTTGACTGAGTCAAGCTGTCAGTGTATCAACGGATGCCAAACCAGCCATGGTCAGCAAAAAGGCAGGTGTTGTTGCGACAATGAAAAAGAAGGTTCAGAGAGAGGCTTGTCTTTGTGAGAAGCAGAGTGGGTGAACAGATGATCTCCCCATGTGGGGTTTACACCATACACCTTGGAGGAGGTGTGATGGTGTGGGGGTGCTTTGTTGGTGACACTGTCAGTGATTTAATTAGAATTCAAAGCACACTCAACCAGCATGGCTACCACAGCATTCTGCAGCGATACACAATCACATCTGGTTTGCACATAGTGGGACTATCATTTGTTTTACAACAGGACAATGATCCAAAACACACCTCCAGGCTGTCTGAGGGTTATTTGATCAAGAAGCAGAATGATGGAGTGCAGTATCAGATGACCTGACCGCCACAATAACCTGACCTCAACCCAATTGATATGCTTTGGGATGAGCTGAACCACAGAGGGAAGGTAAAGCAGCCATTAAGTGCGGAGTACTTCTGGGAATTCCTTCAAGGCTGTTGGAAAAGCAGTCCAGGTGGCAACCTCAGGAAGCTGGTCGACAGAATGCCAAGAATGTGAAAAGCAAAAGGTGGCTACTTTGAAGAATCAAAAATATAAATAAAGAAATAAGTCATCACAGTTAGTGAACAACGTGGAAAATAGTAAAAATAAAGAAATACCCTTGAATGAGTGTATAACGTGTGTGTATGTACGCCGATCAGCCATAACATTATGACCACCTGCCTAATATTGTGTAGGTCTGCCTTTTGCTGCCAAAACAGCCCTGACAGCCCGTCGAGGCATGGACTCCACTAGACCTCTGAAGGTGTGCTGTGGTATCTGGCACCAAGACATTAGCAGCAGCTCCTTTAAGTCCTGTAAGTTGCGAGGAGGGGCCTCCATGGATCAGACGTGTTTGTCAGCACATCCCACAGATGCTCGATTGGATTGAGATCTGGGGAATTTGGAGGCCAAATCAATAACTCGAACTCGTTGTTGTGATCCCCAAACCATTCCTGAACCATTTTTGCTTTGTGGCAGGGCGCATTATCCTGCTGAAAGAGGCTAATGCCATCAGGGAATACTGTTGCCATGAAAGGGTGCACATGCTCTGCAACAATGCTCAGGTAGGTGGTACGTGTCAATGTAACATCCACATGAATGGCAGGACCCAAGGTTTCCCAGCAGAACATTGCCCAAAAAGCATCACACTGCCTCGGGTTGCCTCCTTCCCATAGTGCATCCAGGTGCCATGTGTTCTCCAGGTAAGCGACGCACACGCACCCGGCCATCCATGTGATCTATAAGGAAACGTGATTCATCAGACCAGGCCTCCTCCTTCAATTGCTCTGTGGTCCAGTTCTGATGCTCACCTGCCTATTGTAGGTGCTTTTGGCAGTGGACAGGGGTTAGCATGGGCACCCTGACTGGTCTGTGGCTACGCAGGCCCATACCCAACAAACTGCGATGGACTGTGTTTTCTGGCACCTTTCTATTAGTACCAGCCTTAACCTTTTCAGCAATTTGAGCTACAGTAGCTCGTCTGTTGGATCGGACCACACGGGCCAGCCTTCGCTCACCACGTGCATCAGTGAGCCTTGGCCGCCCATTACCCTGTCGCCGGTTCACCACTATTTCTTCCTTGTACCACTTTTGATAGGTACTGACCACTGCAGACCAGGAACACCCCACAAGGGCTGCAGTTTTGGAGATGCTCTGTACCAGTCGTCTAGCCATTACAATTCGGCCCCTGCAAAGTCGCTCAGATCCTTACGGTTGCCCATTTTTCCTGCTTCTAACACATCAACATTGAGGACAGGATGTTCACATGCTGCCTAATACATCCCACCCACTGACAGGTGCCATAATAACAAGATTAGCATTTCACCTATCAGTGGTCATAATGTTATGACTGATCGGTGTATATAGCATCATTTAGTCTAGACACAGGTTACAGGGCACACAAGTTGATGAGTCAGATTGTGCTGAGACACTAAGGATGCCCTAAAGGTTTACCTGTGTTGGATTGGGGGACACCAGAGCCACGTCGCTGATGCCATCCCCATCCAAGTCTGGGACACTGAGGACAGGGTGAGTACTGCGCAGGTTGTAAAGCTGAGGCCGTGTCCATGTTACCAATCCTGCACAGAAATTTAGGTATTTAGAATTAACCAACAGCCATAACCGACCTTTATTAATTATCAAAAAAAATTATATAGAAGCATAAGAAGCATGCATGTTTGAAATGTGGGGATCCATCACAACTGTTGGTGGACAGGTCTACATGTCTATAGTGCTCTCCACTAATATTGGCACCCTTAGTAAATATGAGCAAAACGGGCTGTGAATTTCCTTTTTCTCAAATATGTGTGCCACAATAACTGGGACCCATTAATAGCTCAAGTCTTCTCCTATAATGTGTAATGAGGTTGGAGAACACATGACAAAGGATCCTTTGACCATTCCTCCATACAGAATCTCCCAAGAACCTTCCAATTCTGAGGCCACGGCTTATGGACTGGACTCCCCTCTTCAGCTCACCCCACAGGTTTTCTATAGGGTTTAGGTCAGGGGACTGGGATGGCCATGGTAAAACCTTAATTCTGTAGTCAGTGAATAATTTTTCTATTGATTTTTTTTTTTAGGAGCGCTTTGGATCATTGTCCTGCTGGAAGATCCAACCATGGCCTATTTTAAGCTTCCTGGCAGAAATTAAAAACAAAATATGAAAGAGAATATAGTTACATTTTACTCATAATATAAGAATGTCTAGGGTTGCCAAAAATTGTGGCACGTTTTGGATTTTGTTTTTATTTCCCCATCATTTTACTTCAATCAAATATTAGATTTTGCGAATATTTTGAATGAAAGACCAAGAGGATGAACAGCAAAAGAAAATGCCACAGCCCAATTCATCAAGGGTGCCAATATTAGTTGCAGGCACTGTATGTACAAATGTGACATGATACAGCTCAGCTGTCATATGCAAGATAAGCAGAGTATGACAGTCATGAATCACAGACTCTCACCAGTGTATTTGTTGATGGCTGTGAGCTGTTTAGAGTGGGACACCAGACAGCCTCCACTCATCTCTCCCAGACCACACTGGGCCCAGTGGAACTCCGGGGCCAACGGCCGCTCCCATAACGTCTCCCCGCTGGTCCCAGCCAACGCTGACACAAACACACAAGGGGTCTCCAGACCTGGGAGACAAAACAACTGAACGTCACAGATTTCCCTAGGATACAGCAGACGTGATGTTGGGCAGAAACGGTTCATCTGTATTGTTTAGCATGCGTTAGGACTCTTTGGCAGCCAAACTGGGCTCAGTTAACCCTTTCTACAATGCTGGGACATGGTAAGGACTCCACTGAGAAGTGACTCTTGGTATTTAATAAGGATATTTAATGTTCATTCCAACACTATCGTTGGTTCATGGTAAACCTATATACACAATTATATAGCACCATCTAGTCCATATACTGTAAAAGTCAAGTTTGACTATTTTCCACATTGTAGAATAATAGTGAATACATCAAAACCGTGAAATAACATATGGAATCATGTAGCAACCAAAAAGTGTTAAACAGATCAAAATATATTTAATATTGTAGATTCTTCAAAGTAGCCACACTTTTGCACATGACAGCTTTGCCCACTTTTTGCACTCTTTTACCCTGGAATGCACCAGAGAGGCAATGCTGCCACACAGTCTGATATTTGAGCAACTCCACCCATGTTTGAGCAACTCCGCCTGTCCTTTCACATCAGATAATCAAATCACAATAGTGGGGGTAGAGCAATATAATCAGATGACGCTGCACTCGTGCTAGCTCAACCCTGCTATCCCTGAGTTGGACAGTTGCATGCGCAGAGAGACGGTCCAACCATTACTTCAAACAAACTTACACATTTCTGATATTGTTATTCCCCTTTAAATATATTGTGCAGCCAATTCAATTGCCGCACAGATGGTTTTATGGCCGATGATCAAATGCAAGCACTGTACTGACAAGGTCAACATGCCGAAACTTAGTTTGCAGAAAGTATGTTCAAGTTTGACTTTTTAAGCCTGTAGTGACTAAGCAGGAGTAAGACCATTTCAAGTAGCTGGGAGTATAAAGTCTTCCTTGCCCTGCCTGGCCGTTTGCAATTGCTGAGCTCACCAACGCTGTCCTTCTTTTAAATGATATACCTTTGGTACACCTAAGGTTATGGCTATGTTTAAAAGAAGTGTATTGAAAGCTCTCAGGTTGACAGAGATCGATACCAGACTGCAAACGCAAAGCCTAGACTAAAGAAGAGACAATAAATCTGTACTGTACCTTCAACCTTAGAGCAAAAAAAAAAATACTTCTACCTTTTGGAGAATAGAGCCATAAGTAATGATTTACTTTCCTAATAATTGAGAGCACAGTCTTCTTCCTTACTGGGCTTAACAACACCACATTAACTTAAAAAAAAAAACTTATTTTTTTAAATGAAGGTGGTCTTGTTAAGCCCAGTATAAAGAGTAAGCAATTACATAAAAATGTACACTACAAAATGATAGCAGTAGAGACGATGAATAGAACAGGAAGACAAATGAATAGAACAATTATATTTGGACACATTTTATTTGCAACATACTGCATACACATTGCCTGTTAGACCTGCATTTTAGTACCTGCATCCAAACAGCTGATGTTCTGACTGCCCTCTGTGTCCTTCAGGACAAACAGCACGTCCTTTACTTTGTCTTTGCTTGCATCCTCTATGGCCAGGAAATCATAGGTAGCTGTGAAGAAGAGAAAGGAATTATGATGAACCTTTTGCGTAAAAAAAAAAAAGAAAAGACAATACATGAAGGGCCAGTTACCCCAGACAGGTTGAGCCAGCTCCCGTACTAAAAAACCCGTTCAATGGCGATTACAACCAGGAATACATCTGTGCCTTTCTAGGTTCTTTGTCACCTGCTTCAGGAAAGGTGCGATTCCAGAGGGCGAGGTACTGTGGCCGGACGGGACAGGGGATGATGAAAGAGAAGGCAAAGACAATGGTGAGGCCAAGAAAGAGGGACAGAAAGAAAGCAGCCGTCCTCCAGTGAGTCAGCTTGGCCAGACCCAAACTCTTCTTCTTGGTCTGCCCTGCGGGTGGCGCACCCCCGCCCTCAACTCCATCCTCCTTCTGAAGAGGGTCCACTTCTGTGGCATGGTCTGTTGGCTCCATCCTCTCTTCAGCAAAGCATTACAGCCGGAATACACCTCATGACAGAGGGGGAAAAAAAAAAATCTATGTACTAGGGGTAGCATTTTTAAATGCAGAAAGATATTTCCGAATTGTCTCAAATCTGTTGGTTGGTTCTGTAGGATTTAATCTGAAGGTAAAAAGGTTTTGCGGGGAAAATCATAGGTTTTCCACAGCAAATCAAAGTAGGTTAAGGTTCATTTTGTGTGTAGGTCTGCCTAGGTTATGGGTCCACAATTCTCCCCATAACTTATAAGACAGAAGGTTTTATGTTTAGCGGGGAAAAGGTGGGAGACCTCGCTAACAAGAGCTAGAAACTCAATAATCTAAGGTCAAAATGTACTTCCAAATACAGACTGTACTATGTTCAACCTAATAGTATTAAGCTTAAACGTACTTCTCAGTGCCAACATGGGACATGGGCCTAATCAAAGAGCCAATACAAAAAGGGTTGCAATCCTCACGCTCCATTCTGAGCCATCAAGCCAAAACACGGATGCAGGCCTCTAACTAAAGTCCACTGATACAGGACAGACTCAGACAATTATCTTGGATGAAAATATCTTATGCTCAAATGCATGTGAAACAAGGAAATATACCCCCAGGAAATCTAATAAATCTTTAGTAGTAAATATTGCTCCATGAGATCTTATAGCATGAGTGTGAGGCTTCAAGGCTGGAGCAAAAAGCATTAGCAAAAGCTTGCGACCCTGTGTCCCTCTATGAAGGTAAATTAGGGTGACAGTTTAGCACTGATGATTATTCGTGCACCTGCATAGAATTCTGCAACATTTTATCAATCTGCTTCAATTTTATGAAAATGTTACATTTCTGTTGGAATGTAAATAAACTGAACCATTCAACTTCAAATGCATTTTATCAAGTGATATAATAGGAAACTCCACATTAGGTAACCTTGAAAAGTAAGAGGGACATTCTACCAGAAACGTACATTTCCTGTCTTGGAATAGTTACAGTGAATAAAACTTGTATAATCCAAAAATGTCTAAAACTGATCAGATTGTTGACTTTTGTGAGTTGTTCAGTAAAGGAATGTCATTCATTAAGTTGTCAAATATTTTTGTCTTTATTAACACTGGAAAATGGCCTGTCCTCAGCCAAATTGGAGCCACATCTTTCATCGATTTGTTATGCTAAAAACAGTTATTTAGGGAAAAACACTTAATTAACACTTGAGTTGTTATCATCAGATAATCAGATATCAGATAAATTCTACAAATAAATAGTATTTTTACAACTTTCCCCATGTTTTTAGTCAATCCTGTCTGTCTACTACACCAGCGCGCGCATAGCTCAAGCAAGATTTTTAGTTCGCACACCTGTCTGTTAGTGCCAGGGATGTCGCTAGGCATATTTTAGGGGGGCTTTAGCCCCCCTAAAATATGAATTAGCCCCCCTAAATAAATCAATATAGCAGTCAATATATTTTCTCCGTGATTTCTTTTTTTTGTCAACCTTTCCATCACATGAATTGGAGACGAAATTTTCGCCTCCAATTCATTTTCAATTGAGTCACATGACCATGTGCGCAGGGCAGTGTGGGATACCGAAAGGCGCAAAGCAATCGTAGGAGGCGATGAAAAATAGAGCCACGGGCTATATTATGCAAATGTAAGACGAATTTCGCTTGCCGGTGGTGGGCAACAGCCATTCAGAAAAGGTGTGTCTGGTACACTTTTCCTCCGTTTCCCATTACAAGTTTCTACCGTACAATCTTTCCTGTAGCAAAATGGAAGAAACATTAATCTTTCGTATCATTGGATGGAAATACTACTAATAAGCGGGAAGACATTTCATTTGGTTTATATAAAGCTACGTCGTCATCAAATACACAAACATTAGCTACATAGCCAGCTCCTATGACACTATTACTAGTAGTAGTAGCTACAGCAGCTGCTATATCTCCTATAGAGCTATTTCGATTTTCATTAACCTAATAATCGGGTATCCTACATGTGTGGATTGACATACTATTACAACTACTACGTAGCTGTACTAACTAGCTAGCTGTACAAGAGCTAGTAAACGTGAACTCCCGGCATTAATACGAAACAAAGTGTGCACGCCCACAAGCGGCTAGCAATGAGCGAATCAAGAGAAAAGCCAAAAAGCAGGTGGACATCCACCGTAACTCGCTCATCTGAAGCGAGCTGTCTTCTGTAAATGGTAGCTAACGTTTCTAGTGGTCAGAGCAGTAAATCCTCTCAAGTTCAAAATGTAAATGCACTGGAAAGCAACGGTACGTTTTGTATGGAGGTTAAAACATTTTTTGGAGATCGTAAAAATGTCATGTATGGAAATTGCTTAGACAAGTTGCAGTTCATTAAATAAGACTTGCGCGACAGACCACACGTCATGTAATATCAAAGTGATCAGTCTTTTTTCTTTACCGGAAGGCAAGAAAGCTAGCTACAACTTTCTAGTAGACACTTCAGAGAAGACTACGGTCTGTCATTTGTAATACAAATAAAAGCAAATAATGTAATTCAACAAAATAGTAAGGTGGCCAATAATTTGGGACGGTGGCCGATAATAGGGGGCTGAATTTTTTAGGGACAACACTAACGAAATACTGAAAATAAAAATTTCCCATTAATGACATGCTAGCTAACATTTGTATGTCACACTAGGCTAATAATCATCAGGAACACAGTTGCAAAACTGCGTGTTTCACCCATTCATTTTTGTTTGGGTTTGAGGTTAACATTCCAACATATTCTGTTCAGAGGAAGGGAGATCCGGTTGTTAAATGTTTCTTTTTTAATTATGATCGCACAGAATATACTGTATGTCGATGTTAATTTACTACAAACTATAGTTGACAAGAGTATTTTGGCTACATAGTACACCCGTTTTTGTGACTTTAGTTGGTGTTGGATGGATGAAGACAGTCTTTAATTTCTTTATTTTGATAGAATTTAAGTCATATTAAATCAGTTTCTAACACAAACTATGAGACAGGTATACTTTTAGCCAACCTTGACCAAAAATAACAGATTTTCACATCTTATTTTGATAGATTTGTTATTCTAAAAATACATGATGAAAATGTGTTTTGGTGAGTATGCCCAGCCCCCCCCCAAAACGAGGCTTAGCCACCTATCCATGATTTTCTAGTGACTTTCCTGGTTTGTGCCATTCTAGTTGTTCATAGTTATTGTGTCTGGCCAAGTTATTGTAAAATGAAATTTTATTGAATTGTTTTGATAAAAAAATGATTTGTTAAATTAAATATATTTTTATATTTAAATATTCTGAAATGTATTGAATTAATAATAAAATGTTTGGACTATATCAGTTGTCAGCCATATTCTAATGAATTAAGTCCTTATTATATGTCCTTGGCTGAACTCTACCATATTAGTCTAATATTACATTACCATTAAAATCATAATAGTAATAATTTAAAATAGGAATGCTTACCAAAACCTCATTAAAGAACAAAACATTTCCTGCATCAACAAAATCAATATAGTCAGTCCTGTCACGCCATGATGAATGAATTTATTTGACTGTGTAGGTAAAGGTAGGGATATATATCCACCATTGTTTTTGTAAAAATCTCCAATGTAAAGGTAGTTTTTTTTTTTTTCAAATATATGAGTGCCTGATGTTTATTCTGTGCTTCCCAACCACTACAGTTGGCCAGAAAGTTGCTTATATTTCTTTTAGGAATCACAAAACCATGTTAGATACAATCAGGGACATGTGATCAATATAAAAATGCTATTTGTATCAAAGAAATTCATTAGGAAACCATTCTATCATATACAAATTTGTATGCGACAGGACCTGACATTTTAGGGATGAAATGTGTTCAAAAATGTATTTTATTCAAGCATAAAAACATGCTGAGATGGCATGTGTGTTTCTCATAGTTTAACATGTACTTCATATGACTTGATGTTCAGATTCATGAAAAATATTTTTTTTCCCCAATATTTTTAGAAGTGGAAATGTACGTTTCTGGTAGAATGTCCCAGGAATACATGAAGAGATTCCTGAGATTGAAGAAAACAATATTCTATTTGGGATGAAGCCAGTCTGATCAGTAGATTGCCCCCTAAAAATTACATCATTTCATCTTTCTAGATGAAAGAAATGTCTATAACCAAACATCCTCCAAATCCTTTGCATTTTATGAGTTACTGCAACAACAAAATAATCACCTCATCCATAGTAAGTTGCAATACCCCTGCACTGGAATGAGCAAAAAAGAATAAGACTAAAATGTATTATTCTAAGCACTTATAAACAGGATTACACATTGACCTTGAACCTGTAGAATGCCTGGATACCACTGCCAATTATTTTGGTAACAGTAATATTTCGTACCTCTCTTATGAGGTAGGAGGTTTTTACATGCACACACATCCAAAATAATGTATGACATTTCTATTCCCTATTGGACAGAGGAATTAGGGAAAGACTACATTAAGCCTTGTTTGACGAGCGTTTGTTGTCTAGCAATTTAGTTAAGAAGGGACATGTATGCCTTACGTCGTCCAGTTCTGAAAATTATTTTCTGGATTAAAGTCAAGTGATGCTAGTTCGTTATTCCACCCGACTTGAACATCAGTCGGAATTCATGTTCATTTCTAGGATGTAACAATTCACTGATTACATTTAAATAAGATTTTATTGTATGAGTATATCCAATCATTTTAATGTTCACTCTGATATCACGCTTTGCCCCTGGCTCCTTTAGTTACTTAAAGACCCAAATGTAACGTGTAGCTGTAGGGTTAGAGGAATGTACCGTCCCTTGCTTTGTCACAAAAAACTAAAAGGTATTCATATTTACAAGAGGACTCCAGCCATTTCCACACAATCTCACTTCAAACCTTTTCAAGTTTGCCTCGCGAATTTTCACCCAAATAAACAACAATAAGGCATGCTTACTCCAGGAGCTTGGCTACTGAAGCTAGCGAACATGTAACAACTGGTAACAACACCCAATTGCACTAATTACAGTCCTGGGCAGGGACTTAGTTCTACTGAATGTTCTTTCTATCTAATTAGCTACTGACTGTATGTGTCTAGCTAAAAATCGAAATCTAATGTTTGGCATGTTAAAGTACACTGGATATAAAAATAAGATACGTTCCATTGAAAGGCTATGAATTTGTCCTGGTCAAACTCCCCCCAAAAATCCGTCTTTCGGTAAAAGCTAAATTATCTAGCAAACAGCTAACATAGCAAGCAGGCGTTAAGTCTTTATAACGTCATGCATACAAAAGCTCAAAACTTCTAGTTGGCTTTCCTTCTCAGTGGAAATAATAAATAGGTCCACCATTTTTTTTGAATTGCCTCATTTAGTTCAATTAAACAGCTCAATAATATTGACCTTACTTTATACGCTACTTCTTTCCAGCGTTGCGTGTCTTTGTTTGATGGAGGAAGACTGTGGTCAATCCAACTCACCTGCGTAAACAAATCACTCTTTTGACAGGCCCTATCATAGAATGAGTTAACTGGAGTTCCAGTGGATGCTATTGGTAGTTCTCTTACCAACCACCCCTCCAATAGGCCAGTTCGAGCATATTGGGCGTGTTTTTAATGAAAGGAAATGTCGTAATTTCCTTAACTGAGAAAGAAGGGGCTGGCGAGGTCGTTGAAGAAGCCTCTCTAGAGAGTGTTGATATTTGATCAATAATATAATATACATCAACATAAGTAGTGTATTAATCTGCGTTTAAAAGAAGTATTGAAGAATCAAACCACAGCAATGTCGGCCCAAGCTCAAATGAGAGCTTTGCTCGATCAACTGATGGGGACTGCAAGGGATGGTGAGTAGCAAAACGGCGGTGGCTAGCTTTCATTAGTTGCTAGCTAAAAGATGGAGCCAAGTGACTCGCAATTAGCCTGCTAGCTAGTTAGCCATCTAGCTAACTAGTATATAAGGCGTGTTTTAAGGTGAATGAATGGCGTACAAGACTGAGGACGGTTGTGGGAAGTTAAACAGGCTCGGTCATAATTTGGCCACTCACTAGTTGTTTCACAATTTAATGTTTGTATCCAACATAGCTAAAAGACGTCCGCCATTCATTGTTGATAGACCAGCTGGCTAGATCATCGTAGCCGATTAAACTCAACTCCACGATTTACGATGGAGTAGAGCGGCGATTAGTGTCACAGAAATGTTACCTTTTTTAATGGAAAAATCCGGTCCAGAAATTGCCTGTAATTGTTCTGGGTAAATGCGGATAGTTTTGGGTATTAAAATACGTATTGAACTAATTTCGCAGCTCAACCCTCAGTATCTTTGAGTTGGGTTTAAAGTGATATAGCCGGAATGGTTTCGATTGCAGTACCCACTTGGTGAACCTCGATTTGTACATTTCTTCTAATCAAGGTTGCTGCTAGGTTAAAGTCCACTTGCAGATTTTTTTGTTATTAACAATACTGTGTATTGTGTTATTTATTTTTAAGCTATATTTAAATATGCCAAGATGTCTCCATCTTGTCTCTTTCAAACCTCTCACTGATCTAAATTCGGAAGTCTCACCTGTCTCGTCAATAAGGGAAGGTTTAAACAGAACCAACTTACAGTGTAATATTTAATGGAGCAAAATGTATACTTTTTTTTTTGAATAACAGCATAAAAAACAAAGAACACCTACACTGGCCAGACTTTAAAAATACACATTTTTATACTAAATTGCAAACGATGGTTGTGTTGCTGATTCAAGGTTAATTGAACAGTTACATGCTGGTTTTAAACTACTCACTGAGCAACTTCGATTGGAAGCACGTTTCATTTTGAGGTTTGCTAATGGTAGCTAGGTTTCGACGTGAGGTTCAGCCAAGGGAGAACAACTGAGGTTCAAGGCTGACAGGGGTCCTGCAGAGAATAGTACAATGGCATTTTAGGGGCTTTCTGCATGTGGTGGGCTCATCCTTCTGCAGGACCTCTATTTTTTTAAATTATTTTTTTTTTAAATCTATTGGTACATTTTTTTTGTGGCAACGGTAGAGTAGCTTTTGAGAACAAAACATACAACTACTTACTTTTTATTTCTAGTTCAATGAGAATCAATTTAACTACATGAGTGAGCCATCCTCATTTAAAATCCAACATCTTTGTTATAGGTAGCTACTTTCTGAAGACGGCGTTATGACTATGGAAGTATCTGTATGTAAGTAGGTAGCTAGTTACCTGGAACATTGGTACATTGTCCTTCACCCTACTCCTTCCTCACACTATTTTTCCCAAAACTGCAATATTGATGTTAAGTGCTTTACAGACACTTTGGTTTGAAAAATAACACCTTTTTAATTGAAAAACAACATTTGTGCTGAAACCATATCTGGACACCAATGTTGATGTTTTTTCTTGCTTTTGTTGTTGCATATAAATACCCTTTAATTCAAGTGCTTACCCCATTTAGTTGACTACTGTAGTTGAGTTTGGTCAATAAGCTGTTGGGAATCTGAATGGTCTAGTTTTGTCTTGATTCCTGACATGGAAGTCTCTTAGAATCAAGTCTCTTAGAATCATTTGTGATTTTATCATTTAATGCACTTTTAAAAGCATCCGATAAGCTCACTGCACATAGTCGACTTCATTGAACTGTATGGTGTGTTTAATATATGGGGAAATATACATTCAAAATGTCAACCAATCAGTTGGTCAAAAACTGATAACTCTTGGTTTGCCATCAAGTCTTTTTTCCATTTTTGGGAACAACCCTAAATTCAAGTGCATACCAAGAAGAGACTTGTTTGTTTAGTAGTTTTCTGTTGTATACATGTGATTGCTAAATTGCCGAGTTACAAAAAGTGGCAGTTAGGAGCGCATTGGGTGCAGATGCAGGAAAAAAATGTAATAACAGGATGTTGAATAGCCTATCGGTACTTCACGCTGTTGTATCCACTGAAGTAGATGTTTCCAGAAAATACAATCCCCTACTAAGTAAACAGAAAATGGTCAATCTTTGTGTAAATGTATTAATTTTAAGATGTTAATAATACCAATATTTGCTTCTATTACATCTGCTGCTTATTCATGAACTGATTATCTTAAAATAACATCCAGAAGATCCTTAATAGGTTGGTGCTAAGATCTTAGCATCCTGCAGTACCCCAGTCTGCCTCATGGGGGGGGGGGCAGCAGGAGAGAACCTGCATCTGCACTTCCTGGAGTAGCTCCAACTTGGGCATCCCTGGGGTATTCATTCTCTCCACTGAGACAACCAGCCATTCCATGTATTTGATGTAATCCACAAATGTCATGTGTGATTTAACTTGTTCAAGCCCTTGACTAGGTGATAGTTAAATGCAACATTCAGACCTCACACGAGAAAATCATGTATTCTTGGCTTTATCCATTTATAAACACTTCGGTAGTACATTCCCAAAAGTAATTCCCCTTAAGTCAAAACCAGAAATACTTGACAAATGCTTGGAAATGAGCAAATGGGTTATTATTAAAGGGCACATTGCCTGTATTGTTTTTGAGCTGCACTGTTCATTTTGGGTATACTTCTAGTAGCTTTGCACCCCGACACCAGGCAATACAATGCGGTGAATAAGCTAGCATCAACTCATAATTCTTAACTAGCAGTTTTTCAATTTTGAGTTGTCCTTTTGGATAATTGGGTTCATTACAATCATTGCGTAGTTGGGAAGCTTTTCCACCTTAAATGAATCAGATGCTGAACCTCGGGTCGAAACTATTCCGGCTAGATCAGGGATTTTCAGACAACTTAAAGGCCTTAAACGCAGGGATAACGTCAAAATGTTCATATAATAGAGCGTTGTCTACAGACATCCACTTTTTTTCTGTTCGCTAACTTTACGTACATGTTTAGATTTGGATAGGCCTACATGATGTAGGGTAACTTGGCTGGCCTACCTAACAAATTCTGTAAGTCTCTGACAGGAGATTGAAAACAGTTTAGTCACAGTGTACATTACATTGTCGAGCAAGTGTACAAACCCCACTTCCACCGTAAGTGACGTATCTTGCTACAAGGATACAAACATTAAAAACATAACAGCTGCCATTTAGTAAGAACACCATTCCAACAATGGTGACAAATAAACACTTATTCATGGTCATTTTTGGGTAAGCCCTTACTTGGCAATTACAAAGTGAGTTTGTATCAAGTGAGTTTGTGTGAGTGTTGAGATGAATAAAAAAAAAAAATTCTTCCCGTACATATGTTGCATACAAACTGAACAATTGTGGCCCCTTTATTTTATTCATAAAGGTACAGTGTATCTTTGCCAGCCTACATCAATCTGCAAAGGAGTTGCAGAAAAGCCTCATGTTCATCGAGCCGTGAGTCACACATGATTTTTAAAGCTGTTATGAATAATAACAATCCAAACAATTGTTTGCTTTTCCGGAAGTTGTTGTAATTTTTTAGGACCACAACAATGGATATTAAAAATCTTCAATGACACTGAGTTACAATTTGGAACAATTCTGCTTGATCTAAGACATTGTCTGGTTGCGCTGAAAGCCAAGGAGCTTTTGACGTCTATTGTCAAGCAAAGATAACATCAGCCACCGAAAAGCTTTGCACCGATCGTTTACAATCTGACTTGTGTATCATTCCCAACTTCCTTACTACAGGTATGGGCAAGAAAACTGTTCCCATTTATACTTTTCTACAGCGGGTTTAAAATTCTGCAGCTGAGGTCTTGAAGAATGCAGATGGGTACAGTATATGTTGCAGCTCGCAGTGTGTATAAAACAACCCCTTTTCTTTGTTAATTTTTTTTTTCTTGTTCTTTCCATTTTCCATTTTTATCAGGGACTTGGTTGGAGCCAAGTACAGACTAGGCCTAAATCTATTAAAAACGGCCTTCATTTTGTAGATGTTTGTTGGAGATCTAGCTGACAGCTGTTGCGTTGACGCAGCCCAGTTAAGCTGAGTGACAGTCATAAGACCAAGGTAGCCTGATGAACCTGTCCGTGTCGATCATTAGAACAGCCCTAAACTTGGCTAACCAACTGGCAATTGTTGTTCTGTAGCCATATATTTTATAGCCACATATTTGTTACACTTCATAGTGAGAAAAATGTACTTACTACATGTGGTTATCTTAACATGAGTGAACTAATCTAATTCTGTCTGGATAAGTCATTGTTAAATGACTTAAAATGTACAAGAAAAAATGAGATTGGGAGTGGACACAACAAGGCCTAAATTATAACCCTGTTTATGTAGTTTTACAGCTCTGGTAAGGAAGGCCTGTAACGGAAAAGATGTATAACAAGGCATGAGGGAGTCACCACTCTGGTTTCAATGCAAGGATCCATTGGTTGCATGATAAACACAGATTAGTGAACTTAGGCTAGTTTAATAAGGAAATTTTAGGGATCAGGTGGTTTTACAAAGCCACACTTTTGGATGTCTTGAGACAAAGTGGATGTTGTTGAACACTGTCCAAAGGCACACACTTGTCAGTTTATACCTTCTAGGTTATCATATTTTAGCGCAGTTGTGCACATTTTCACCTGATAAGAAGAATCCCAAGATAAAATTGTAGAAATTGACATCTTGATGTACCTTAATATGGGCTCCCACTGTTATGCCTTAGCATTGGATACCTCGCTCTAGTGGATGGGTATGCGAGGTCTTTCTGACTGTTGGTTTTTGTACTGTTTCAGGGGATGAGACACGGCAACGGGTCAAGTTCACTGACGAACGGGTCTGCAAAAGCCATCTCCTGAACTGCTGTCCCCATGACATCCTTTCTGGAACTGTAAGCCGGCTTAACCACTCTACCATGCAATTTTACCAGAAACAATTTGTGTGCAAGGCATCTTAGGTACTGCAATGTCGATTTCATTTTTCTTCAGTGTTTTGCGTTGATTTGAACAAACAGCTCAAATGCTTCCTTGTTTGGGTGGTGTCTGTTTTTTACTCTTGCTATTACTTTTGGTTGTGATCAGGAATATTCACTGGACACTAAAATAGTTCAGCCTTTCTTTTTTACTATTCCCAGGGGTTTTTAATGTTATTTAAAACACATTATCTTCAACAACAGAGGCCAACAGGTTAATGGGTTGAACATCGCGCTCCAAAACACTCAATTATTTGTGTCTTTCACACATTCAAGGCCCCCTTCACAAGAGCCCCTTCACTGTTGAAGGAGATGCAAGAAAGTCTGATTGAACTTTTAAAAAACCCACCAAAAGCAGCTTTTATATTGGTTGGTTATATTTACTGAAAATTGTGTAAATATTAAATACTAGAGGGGTTTAATATTACTGTGGGATGGCTCTGGTACTGTGGGCTTTGAACATATGCAAGGCATCATGAAATCAGCATATTGTTTGAGTTCAATGCTCAGTCCAGTGTCCAAAGATGGTGTCTCATTAGGAATTCCTGGGTTTTCCAGCAGGTCAACAACCCCTGACACACAGCTCAAATATGCACAGGAATGTTTAAGACATGCTAGAATGTTCTTGAGTAGCTTGTGAAGTACAGATTTGTATTACATCCATGACTTAGGGACAGAGCTGAAAACAGCAGTTTGTGCGAGGCTTTAGAACTTTGACAAATTCAAGCAGTTTTTTGCTAACCTGCCCTTTGAAAGGTGCCGCAGACCATTGATGGCTACATGAAATGTGAGCCTGAAGTTATTTTCGTCAAAGATTGTGCAACCGCTTACTGGAGTCTTGGAATCCTAATGTATCAAAGTAAAATTGGTTGTGCGCTGTTAAATTCAGTAACCAATTATTATGAGACCAGTTAATTCTTAGTAAGTCTGAATTTATTAAGCGAAGGTGTCTGACTGAATATATTGTCAGAATAAGTGGTTCATTTGAACCAGTGCAGTGACTTCTAAGTAGTTCACTTTAAACTATGTTGGCTGTATCTTAACTGGCTGACTTTGACCTCTTCGACAGCGTATGGATCTGGGAGAATGTGCGAAGACCCATGACCTGGCACTCCGGGCTGACTATGAAATTGCCTGCAAGGAGAGAGACCTTTTCTTTGAGCTGGATGTAAGTAATGGACCTTAATTTGTATAGATTTATATTTTAGGCTGTTACTCTACACTCAATATCCCATAAGTACAAATCAAAAACACTAATTTATGCCATCTCATTGAACACCTATGCCATGACACATCAAATTCAGCTCAGATGCATCCTGTGTCCTTTGATCGTCCTTGACGTCTTTAGAACTTGACTGGAATCCGCCTGTGGCAAACTCAATTGATTGGACATGATTTAGAAAGGCCCACTCCTTTCAGTATAAGGTCCCATACTTAACAGTCCATGTCAGTCCAAAAACTAAGCCACGAAGTCCATAGAAACACCAAAGCATTGAAAGTTCCCAAGAGCCCAGCTTGCGTCATCATTGTGAAGTGGATGATGTTTGGGACCATCAAGAACTTGATGGCCACACTCAGAACTATTATTTTACGATGAACAACATTGCACTTTCAAACACAACTCACGCCATGAAGTTGAAGTGAAATCAACTGAAAAGCATACAATGGCACACTTGTTTTGATTAACATAGGTATTGCCCTTGGCTGTCTTTAACCTCTGTCGTCATGGCGCCAATGTGTTCTCTTCTGTGTGCATGCATCAGTGTCATGCTGGTAAATCTTTTTGAAAACAGTCTTTTGAAGTCTTCACTGTAAAATGCTGAAGAATTCAGTTTTATACGTCTTTTGTCATGCTCCTGGCATTTTTTTTCAATCTTTATGTTTTTTTGCTTATGTTCAATACTAATGTCCAGGAGATTTTAGTTTCTTGTAAGCTGTCATGAATTTAAAAAAAAAAACTGTTTTTGGTTTGTCATTGTGATATTGTGTGTAGATTGATAGTGAAATAAATACAGTGGCCTGAATTTCTGAAAGGACTGTATTTTTACTGAACAAATGCCACAAGCAGAGAAAAAACATTTTATTTTCCTCAAAATAAGTGAACATTTAAATGGAGGAGAAAGTAATCTAGTTTCTAGACACTTCTGCCCAAATGCACTTGAGGTCTGGTGTAACAGTATGTCACACTTGGCCTTTCTTAACCAAGAAGAATATTTAGAAATCCCTGACCATGATAACCATTTGTCTAGTTGGTAGCTGAGCTGTCTCGATTAATACTGCACTGTCTGATTCATCAAAACCTGTTTGTTTTCATCAAGTTTAGCTGGTTAGCTTCTCTTCTATGAAGTGTCTAGCTCACGCTAGATAATTTAAGTGTGTGATTGTTTATTTCCTTTCCAGCCCTAATCTAGCACACCTGATTCTAATAAATAGATGGATGAAAAGCTGCTACAATAATACCTCAGTTAGGTGACTCCCAGACAACAGTCATCACTCTATATAGGCTGACTTTGAATGGTGGTTTTTCCAGGCTTGTGCACTTTGTTCAGTAGCCTGGGGCTTAGGTTAGGGGAAATGAACGAACCAGTACATGACAAAAAGAAAAACAGTATACAAAGGCTACTCCACAATGTCAGTTCCATTGACTCAAACATTGACCCCCTCAGGCTTGTAAGTTGTGCCTCAGTTTATTTTACCTGTGTGGCAGTATGTCCCATTGACTAGTATGGCGTTGACTTGTCTCTGGTTGACTAGGCTGTGGATCACCTGGAGTCATTCATCGCCGATTGCGACCGGAGAACGGAGTTGGCCAAGAAACGACTGGTTGAGACCCAGGATGAGATCAGTGCGGAGGTGGCTGCAAAGGTGAGCAAGGAAGATTTACCTTTTTTGTTAAAATGCCAAACTGTTATTCTACTATATTGTAATTCTGATTCTCCAGGCTGAGACGGTCCACGAGCTCAACGAGGAGATCGGCAAGCTCCTGGCCAAGGCAGAGCAGCTGGGAGCCGAGGGGAACGTGGATGAAGCACAGAAGATCCTACAGGAAGTCGAGAAGGTCCGCAGCAGGAAGAGGGACGCAGAGGTGAGGAGCAATAATTGTTTATCTTGTATTTTTTCCATTAACCAAGCCCCAAATGTCACTCTGGGGTGTGTTCAGCAGAACAGTGTTGCAAAAACTTTCTGCTTCGGGAAATTACATTCCTGTTCTTTTTGGTTCAGGGGGCAATGCAGATTTTGTATTTATTTTTCCTCTATACTGGACTTGACCCCATTCTCCTCTATCCTGGCATTTTCTTTCCAAATTTCTTGGGTTCTCTGCTTCTCAGGAGGAGTACAGGAACTCCATGCCTGCCTCCAGCTTCCAGCAGCAGAAGCTTCGTGTCTGTGAGGTCTGCTCCGCCTACCTGGGTCTCCATGACAACGACCGCCGCCTGGCCGACCACTTTGGTGGGAAACTGCACCTGGGCTTCATCCAAATCCGGGAGAAACTGGAAGCCCTGAAGGTATGGACTACCTCAGACTGCGCCGCTTTCTGAACACACCTTGTTATGTGGGGGTGTAGAGTCCTGGTGACATCCTGCAATTCCTTTTTGAGGAATTGCTTGGGATTAGAGCACAGCAAACACACCCTTAAAGATGACTTAGAATGGAGGACTGTGGAATTGTTAACCCAGGACATTTAAAGACATTATGACATATTGACGAGGTTGTGATGTAAAGGCTCAGGCTAATGTCATTGCATCCCCCCTCATCAGAAAACCGTTTTGGAAAAGCAGGAGAAGAGGAACCAGGATCGTCTGAAGAGGAGGGAAGAGCGTGAGAAGGAAGAGAGGATGAAGATGAGGTGAGCACATCGAATCAAATCGAATTGATGTACCCGAATGATTTGTAAACGTGTCGGCGACGCTAGCGGAAGTCTTTGAACAAATAACCGATTGGAGTGTTTCGACAAACGCGGCGTCTTAACTGTAGCTCTGTGTGTCATGGTCTAGGACCAGATCGCGGAGCCGGGAACATAGAAGGTGAGGATGGTGCCCCAGCCAGCCGATGCCATTTCAACCCCATTCTCGACACCGTCTCTTCCATGATCACTGCGTGTAACACTCCCGTGTCCACGCTGCAGGTCCCGCTCCCGCGAACACAGGAGACGGCGTTCCCGCTCCTCGTCTCAGGAGAGACGGCGTTCCTCGCACTCCAGGGACCAGGAGAGAAAGAGACGCCACCGCAGCCATTCCCGGTCCCGCAGCAAGGGAGGACGCCACAGCCACGAGCCCAGCTCCAGACACAAGTAGGAGTGCGCGCACATGCGTGCTTTCAATGTAATTAGGACATA